>AZIM01000682.1:170683-180873 GCA_000516915.1 Ophiophagus hannah | reverse complement strand
AAAATGAAAAAATACCTATGCAAGAGGAAGAAAATTATGGACTGTGCTGAAATGAGTAAATTGACACTTGAAATTAGAGAACAAGAAGATAAACAATTTTATATGATATGGGACTTATTTTATCAATGGTTAGATAAAAAGACATGGTAATGAAATAGACTAGGAAATTTTATAATAGAGATTGATATAGAATACATTACAAAAATACTGTATATAACCACTGGATGAATGCATAATATAAATTTAGAATAAAATCTAGAATATCTCATATAAAATGATGGAACAATAGTTTAGTCAAATGAATGATTAATGACTGATAAATATATAAGCATATGTTGCATTGACAAGGTGAGAATCTATACAACCTATGAGTAAGGACTATGAAAGGATAGCACAAAAGATTTGTAACCAACTGACACAATGTATGTATATAATTGGAAGATGGTTTTATGTTTTTGTTTTGTTTGTATATATCGTTTTAAAAAATAATTTTTTTAAAAAAAATTCAGGTAAGCTATTAAAAGTGAATTGTCAACTTTGGGCAATTGCAGTCCTAGTCAGCTTTGATATTCATTTTCTCAGGTTATCTTTAGGTTGGGAGGATTTGCATACACTAATATTATTATTTTTACAAAGGAAATTTCTGCTGAAAAATATATTAGGAATAAAGTACACAGAGGAAATTCGTTTTGATGCTGGGAAAAGGTTACTAGTTGGATGGAAGTGCCAGAAGACAGGACAATAACTTTTTTGTATTGTGTCACCCAAATTTGTTGATTGTTTTTGTTTTTATCCTAGTGATGAAACAAATTAAATCCTGGGTTGTAATTTTCCTACTTCAAATAAAAATAAGAGTGCAGTCAAGAAAAGTTTGGCAAAATCTTTAAAGACAGGATCTTAGCCATTGGCTAGGACTAAGAAACAGAAATGTGTAGATGAAGCCTAAAGCTGTCACTTTCACTCAAACTCAGAGGTCTGGATTATTTTATGCGCCCCAATTGGAAGTCATATGCAATCTACGAGCTGATGATCTAGTCAAAGGGAGCTTTCCTCTTGTCAGTTTTTTTCAGCTGAAAAAAATATGAGAAGAAGGCTGATCTTGACAGAAAAGAAGAAAGAAATATTTAAAGAAAGAAAAGGCTTTTTCATATGGGGAAATGGGGAATAAATATTTTTCAGTCTATGTTCTGTTTTTCAGATCTTCAGTGGTTCCTGAATATGAGACCCAAGATATGTCCTATAGTGGTAATTCACATAGGAGACCAACCTACAAAACATATCTTAAGACCATAGCAAACTAGGTGGTACCATATTTATTCAAAACTAGGACATTTCCTCTCACAAAGGAGAATAGGACCAAATGTTTGTGTTTATTAAAGCCTTTTGGATCCTGAGCCCCTCTTCAGAGGTATTATCAATGCCCTCATCCCTATTAGGCTTTTACTTTTGTCTGGCTCAGGAGTTATATCAAAGTTATCTTCTGCAGCACATAACATACTGTAAATCAAAAGTAAAAATTAAACAATAATGGAGGAATGATTCTATAAGCACCCTGAAAATAGCAAATTCATTGTTGAATTTGGATCTCAATTATTCGTACATTACCTACCTTAGTCTTTATTAATGACATACAATTATTAAAACTACAAGTAATTGTGTTTATGCAAAGGGATAAATGACTGTTTATAAAAAATTTTAAAAATCTACATCAACTGGATTTGCATACTATGCCAAACCAAAAGAAAGCTACAGTATATGAGCCACACCACATTTATATTTTGATTGAATCCCACTCTCAAGGAAGGAGTCTCATAGCAAAGGACCCTATTGCCATTTTTATAATACTATTATATGTTTTCTGAAGCAGTGAGAAGCTAATCCTCACTGATTTCAAAAAAGCTAAAAAGAATTGGGCTGCCTGACCACCAAAGATTTGAGAAGTATAGAGTGCACTGGGAAGTCAAATGAACATTTCAGAAGGCAGCAATGCAAAGCATTCACCTTACAGCCAAGAAAACACCAAGAATTAATTGCAACTTAAGGAAACTTTAATTCATGAGTGTAAGGGATATAATTTATTCCTCACCCATAATTCCTTGGCCAAATTTATACCTTTCTACCTTTTTTTACATTTATCTTCTCAATATTTCTTCTGGAATATTTTGCAAAGTGTCATGGTTGATCACATTGAAAAGAAAAATGATATCTCTTTACAGGTGATCTTTTCATTTGCAGAAACGATTGGCCATTTCTTTCTTCCTAGAGGCGAGAGTGAGAGATTGGCCCCAAATCACTCTTGGCTTCATGTCAGTGCAGGCCTAGAACTCAATCTCTTGACTGGTAGATGTAACAGTAACAGTATGTGAGAAAGACTTTAGGAGATGGAGGAAAAAGATCTTGCCTAGGGAACAATTAGATACAAGAGGGTATAGACCTCAGCTGCATAACAGATGGAGAAAGAGGCTCAGACAGGATCCTCCCTAACTCTTCACACTGTAAAAGAAATGGCAGAAGATTTGTACTTTCAGATTTATGAGATTCTGTTACTGCAGCCTTACAGAAAGTAGAAGCAGCTCCTCTACTCCACTTCCTGTTTGGTATACCTCGAAAGGCTGACAAGCCATCAGCAGAGGTCACAAATCGAGATCATGTGACTTCTTCGCTTAGCGTCTAGTGGTGATTTTCTTAAAAATGACATCAGGAAGTGTTGCTAAGTGATGCAGTCATGTAATATTACACGGTAAAACCACATTACTTAGTAATGAAAATTCTGTTCCTAATTGCTGTTATTAACTGAGAACTAGCTGTAAGGAATTATCTCACATTCTATATTGGCACAAATTGCTAACTCTGCAGTAATTGTATATATAACTTTATTATATAGCAAGAAGTTTAATTAAAAATGAGATACAATTATTACTATATAGGCTATATGAAGCAGATGTCTAGGTGGTTCTCATCCAAGTGAATTGATTTTTACTTCTAGAAAGGTGATTCCATAATTTAGAATAAGGGTTTAATTGTGCTTTGATGAATCTTTTCATCAAGTGCTTTATCAAACACTTACATAAACCTAACTGAATATTGAATGGAAAACAACACTTCCATTTAATAATTACACATAATGGCTAGTAACATTTCTATGTCTATTAATTCTGGAGGGTCCACTGTGGCTTATCTTTTTTTAATAACATGAGCCACCTATATTTTAAAAGAACGGTTTCTCGGATTGATAAAACAACCATGAGGTGAGAAGACTGATATTTTCATCCCATACTTTTTCCTTGCTGTAGACAATTCATTTCTCTGATCATAGGTAAGCATGGGAAGGGGGGCACCTTCATGGTCCTGAGGAAGGATCTGGAGTTTATTTTTTTTTGCAGATTTTTTGGTTCTGATAGCTTTCAATTGGCTGCATAATGCCTCCAGAAAAACTTCATGTAATGTGTTTTAGTTATGCAAGCCTCTGTTTGCATATGACTGTAGCAGTATCTTAGCTGTATCAGTTCAAAGCAGTTCATTGTACCTTCTGATTGGCCTAGCATGGTGTTTGAGATGTTCTTGAATTTTACCAGCAAACCTAAATATACTACTGAACAAGTCTGACATAAATGATAATCTATGAAGTATATACAGAATCTATAAATCAAAACTAAATACATTATGTATAGCTAATGTTCAAGTAATAAGAAAAATTAAATATCATTTAAAAATTTCGAAGTATTAAAATGTTTCCTCCTCTTGGTCTGGTTTCTATGGAGCAAACCAAGAGGGTACTATACTTGTCAGAAGGCTCTATTCCTTCTTTTTTTCCTATGTTCCATTTTCGATTCTGTGTGGGGTAATGGGAATATTTTATATGCAAGAGTTCTTGTTCCTCTGGAGTTAACTTTGTATTGTACTGATACAGTACACTTTTCTCCCAGTGACTCCAACTATGCAGAGTTTGTTATTTTTCAAAAACTAGGGATGTCTCCATATCTTATTTGGAGCTTCACAAAGAATATCCTTTCCCTTCGGTCTTTCGCCATCAGTGGTGTGGTCATGATAAAAGGCCTTCTTAGTGCCTGCTCTAAATGTGCAACTTCTTAAAAAGGAGATTATTCTACTCTTCCTTACCTCTGCTGATAAAATGCTAATTTTTAGTTAAAAATTGTAACTAACAATTGGTCAATATTTAGTAGATGAAAACCCCACACTGGATATAAGCTGTGCAAAATTTAAAAATCATCTCAAGAAGAAGAGTCTTGCAAAACCATATTCATGGGGAAATGGCAATACAACTTGTGTGTTTCTCTATTTTGAGAACTTAAGAAAAGGTGGATGTACAACATTCTGAGAACATTTAGTTTAGTAAAAACTGTCATTAAACTGACTTTGAGCTGATCAATTCGGAAAAACAATATAATGTGGTATAATATGGTTTAAATATCTTTTAATTCTCCTTTATAATGTTTTATTTTATGTTAGTTGCCTTGAGTGCCATTCATTAGTGGAAGCACAGAATACCATTTCTTTAAATAAATAAATTTAAAACAAAAGCGTATTTTCTCCTTTAGACTTTTACCATCATTAAGGCTACAAGAAATGTTTACTGTTTAATTAAATTGCTTATGGCAAGATAGGAATGTTGATATCCAGAAATGAGCTATCTTCATGAAGGACCTGTGCATAACCATATCCACCCAACTGCTTTGCTGTATTCCTCTTCCCTACCCAAGCCATTATGCCACCATAAATTGTGCTGTCCTATACTGCAACCAGAATAGGTCAGCACTATGCACTTTTTACCAGACAACTTAACAACATTCCAAGGGCTGTGATGGGTGGTTTTTTCAGCTGAAATTTCATCCCTGCCCAATCTCACCATCTTGTGAAAAATCTCCTTCAATTATCATGCATAAGGTTCTGGTTACTTTATGCCTTACTTTTTTTTTCTTTCCCACTGTATTGTCAACTAATTTTGTTTTTAATTTCTTGAAAAAATGAGCTGATTGGTCAGCTGTTTTACCTACCAACTATAGCTGGCAGCAAAGGGTGTCCAAATTTGTGCAGTCGAGATTCAGCCTCTACTATTGATGAGCTGGAGTCTGAGAAAGATGTTAACTGTGGGAAGTCACTGTGAGCCATATAAATTGTCCTAAGTACATAATGTGGGAAGAGGAAGCAAGGATCCAGGGAAGCCACATAGATTGAGAAAGAAATTCCTTTCTAGGCAGGCTTGCAGAAGTTAAAAAAAATCAAACCCTTTCTATTACATATCTAAAACAAGGGATGACGTGGTCAGATTTTATTTCATTTATTTTTTTAAATTTGTTCATTGCCTATCTTGGCATGAGGCAACTCAGCCGGTAAACCTTTTGGAGCTTGTGTACAAAAATTTGGAAAATGCCTAAGTTCATTCTGCTGGCACGTCACCCCTTGAATAAAAGAGAAACAATTCTCTATCTCTACCCCACCCCCCAACCATCTAACCCTGCCTAAACAGAGGCTCTTGGCAGCAGTACTAAGCCTGCTCAAACCTCAAAGTAGAGGCTCAGGCCTTGACTTTAGCTGTAGCACCATTGCTGCCACTTAAAAAGATCACCTCATGCCATTCCCCAAGGTCCAGTGCTCTTTAGCATCTGTCGTGCCCTTATTTTCAGGTGGCCCATCCTTTTTGTGGATAGGCCCCTGCAGCTTACCTAAGGCTGATCCAGGTCACATGACACCTGCTTTCTTGAACTGACTTCAGAGAACTCTCTTCTATGGCCTCTGCAACCTCCAAAAACCATACAAAAATACACCCCATTTTCATGCATTTTTTGAAGCTCCAGAGTCCATGCAAGAACACAGTCCTCTCATGCGAATTTTGGAGGCCATGCGAGAGCACCCCTCATTTTCACACAGTCCCCACAGTCTTCAAAAACCCTGCAAGAATGGGGAATGGTTTTGAGAATAATTGTTGTCAGGGATTAGTGTATGCTAATGTGTCAACCAAAATGTTGCTGCATGTCACCTTTGACATAAATGTCATAGATTTGCCATTTTTACTCTAGATTCACCAGTTAACTAACCTATTTAATTTCTCTTTTAAAAAAGTAATTGTGGAAGCCCAAGTACTGGTCTCCCTTGCAAACACGCATGGGATGGGCAAAGAGGACCGGAACTAGCAAAGCAAGGAAAACTAACTGGAGATATAAGATTGCTGGCAGGAAGCATCTCATTTCAGATTGTTTCTCCAGTGTTCACCCCAGCAGGGTTTTAAGGAAAACACCACTATATTTTCAGTCTTCAGCACCTTAAGTAATCTTTAGCTGTAAGTGGACACAGAGATATAGGCTTAGACCCAAGGACTATATTAGGGAAACAGTGGGATATCTGCATACCAGAGGAAGGAACCTGTGTGAATTTGCCCTATAAGTGAATATAATACTTCTGACAGGATTATTTGATTACTAGAAACAATTATACTGAATGATCATTGGAATTATGCTCAGTGTATATGAACTGTTAGTTTGAGAACTCAGAGCTAAACAGATCGGTAAAGCAATTCTTAAAGAAATAATATTTACTGTTGCTAACTGTCATGATGGTAGAACTCAAAAAAAAAACACAAAGAAATCTAGTACTGTATCACCTAAGCAACATTTTTCAAACTTGGCAACTTTCAGAATTCCCCAGCCAGAAAGCTGGATGTTGAAGCCCACACATCTTAAAAGTTTAAAACACAGTGCCTTATAAAAAGTGATTGTTCACATATTTAATGTTAACCCCCAATCCCAAAAATATTTGTAATCTTTCTGATGGCATCTGTTTCCCCTTCAGAGATTCTATGAAAGTCAATTACATTGTATAATTATTTTGGGGTAGTTCAATCACTATCAGTGTCCCTTGCCTTTCACATTTCAAGGCGGTTCACTCCAAGTGGATTAGCTGAAGCCAAACACAGAACACAGTTCGCTGGTATTTCAAATTATTAGCTAATAAAAATATTTTTAAAATGCTGGGACATTCCCAAAGAAACAATGATGTTATTTAAAGTTTGGAGGTTTTCTGCAATGAGGCCTATTTCAGATATGCCTGAAATTGTGCCTTTTAAAGAATTTAATATTTACCTGGATACAGCTTTGGATTTCTGAGTATAAAAATCTGCAGTTTGTTTCTTCTCTCAGAGAGGCAGGTGAGAACAGGAAGGCTGTAATACAAATCTTTGGCAAGGAAGATTCTTAGCCGCTTTTTGAATTTCAATTTGGAAAAATGGAGAAACAGGGGAATTGCCTCTCTTCTAAGCTGCACCAGCACTTCTTTTTTTTTTGGCAAGTGGTTTGCAATGATCAAAAGGTTTGAGGAAAAAAATCAATGTTAATTGAAGATCAACCTATTCATCCAGACTTGTGTATCATTTTGTGTATTGTTGTGGTTATTACAGTGCTGATAAACACTTTTAACTTTTGAAACATTGTGTGTGGGATGTTTATTGTTGGAAACAATAAAAGAACAGTAAAAAGCTGTTGAAAAGCATTTGGGAAAAACTAAAAATCTGTGCAGAAAGGAACTGACAGCCATTCAATAAGCTGCAAGAAACAGTCCACTTTCCTGGCAATCTTTTGTGGATCCCTATAGAAGGGAGACTGGTCATGGAGGCAGATGCCAGAGGAAGGCCCTCTTACTGGGACAATCATCAGATGTATTTTACGGAGCTAAACTTCAGCACTGACCACTAAGGAAACCACACCAGCTCTACCGTACACCAAATAGGGCAGCATTGCAACTCAGCTTTTCCTCACTTGCATCCACATTGTCCTGCTGTTCATTTTATCTGATAATGTTAATTGGTTCTGTAGAGCTCTGAGGTCATCATTCTTTGTGTGCTTTCTGATTAGCTAGGATCATTCAACAAAGCACTGGAAAAAAAAGCTCTGCAAAACAGTAAATTGCAAAACACAGTAGATGGAACTAATGAGTTCAGGGAAAGAAAGGTTCAAAGGCAAATGTTTTATGCCTCCTCAACTGTGTTTCAAAGGATTTTTAAATTTGCTAGTTGACCCAAAGGATATTCCACTTTCCACCCATAATATATATGCCATTCATAAGGAATAAAATGGTTTTAGATGCAAAACTTTCTGAAGCCTCAGTTTTTCAGTATACTTCTAAAACCTCTAAGGTAATGATAAAGACAAAAAGGGAAGTGAAATCAGAATAGGAATTCTGCATTCTAAATTAGTACTGAGTTCTTCGTCCTCAGCTAACAAAGCCTCAGTTCTGTCCTAATGTCATGGCACTATTGCCCCAAGCAAAGCAGCCAATCCTGTGGAGCTCAAAGTGAGGAAATATTAGCAATGTTATTCTAAGACATGGCTTAACAGAATCAGCTCAAACATTGTGTATAGAAGGATGGATGTTAACGTGGCACTGCTGGCTTTAACAATAGCTCTTGTTCTTTTGTCCTGTTCAAAGAACCTCTTTTAAATCCTATCATTTCTCTGATTTCTCTAAAACATAACCCACTCTCATTATACTAATGTCACAAATTCCAATTATGATGCTCCCAATCCAAAGAAGAACTCTCTGAATTCAAAAGCACCAATTATTCTGAAAACACCAAATGGGCAATAGTAAGAATGCAAATTCTCCATTGATTCCCAAACACTGGGAAATGAGGGTCAGATGTATTTTGGCTCTCACATTGTTTCCAATAGTTGCTGCATTTTCTTTTTACTTTGCATCTGGGAAAAACCCTGGAAGAGACCATAATTTGTCAACCCTTGAAATCTGCTAACAATTGTGGGGGGGGGNNNTCTGCTAACAATTGTGGGGGGGGGGGAGAGGAGAGAGAAAGGAATGAGATTTTGCTGCTATGAGAGTAACATAACTTGAGCCCATCCTGCTCAGTAAGGCACAAATCAAATGACATCCAAATGATATCAAAGTCATAATGATTCTAGTAATGAGGAGTGTTCAACATTCAGCACTCACCATCCCTGCACATTCCCGGAACCCTGGCACTGTATCCTGGGACAAGGCCATTTCAAATATTTTCCTTCAAAAGCTTCCACTCTCCAGGATCTTACTTGTCTCCTATTTATCTACCATTTTGCCACTTTAAAAAAACAATCGCAGACCTTTATTTGGGCTTTATATTTTCTGTTGCTTAAAAAAAATCCCTTTCTCTAGCTAGCAAAACCTGTCAGCTGCCATTATAATCATAGATGCGTTCAGCCATCGCAGGCAAATGAGCCCTCATAGTATCTCTTTCGAGCCAGCTGTACCCTTCACAATTCTTGCCAAAACTTTCTCTGCAATAGCTTAGCCTACCTCCCATTTCCATGTCAAAAATAAATAAATAAATAAGAATAGAAGATCAGTAAATAATTTTCAGAAACATATGTTGATTTCCTACTTTACTTCTGGTCCTGCGAGTAAAAGGATGCTAAACACAGCAAAATTTACTGATAAATTATTTTTTCCTTGAAATACCAGACAATGGAATCATTTAGTATCTTTTGTATGTCCTTATATCTCTTCTAGGTTTTGAAAAAGATGGATATTTACATCTTTTTTTTAAATGATGACTAATAAGGATTTTGTGTATTATTCATAGAAACAGATAATGTGTGTAGAAGTCCAACATATCTGAAGTTCAGTAATTAAGAAGTACCTAATACTATTTAGGGTTTTCATTTTTGGAAGGGCAAAACAGATTCACGTTGCCAACTTTAAAAAGCCAATTATTATTAGAAATGTATAGCTGCTTCCAGCAACAAATAAAGGTGGTTAAATAAATCATAGATCAATTGCCTGCATAAATCAATTTGCCTGCATCATGACACACTAGCTGCTGAGAAATCCCAGGAATGAGGAAATCAAATCAGCCAATGTCTTTTACTAAATGGAACTTGATACTAATCAGAAAATGCAGCTTGGTGGCTTATACATATCTTTGTAAGGCCAGGTTCTAACCTTCTTAATTTGCGGTCAAATTTGCTATTACAGAAATTAATTGACTTTCCAGTCTGCTAGTCCTGTAACTTTTCTTTTGCCTGCTAACACTTGATATAAAGATATGCTTATATCTACAAGCAGTAGAGGCAGCCAACTGAAGAGTTAAGAAACTTAGAGATAAGTTTTATTGAATGCTGTCATGAGCAAGTATAGAGAGAAGGAGAATTAAATGCAGGACTGATGCTTTCAATGGTAGCTGCATGATT
>AZIM01000682.1:151330-161344 GCA_000516915.1 Ophiophagus hannah | reverse complement strand
ACCGGTAGAAACCCACCCCTGATTTTATCCTATCCTATTTCCGCATTAATCTGAAAACTTTTAAAATCTACTGATATTTATTTAGGTATGTATCTGTGAACATATATGAAAGCAGAGTATGCAGTTCCAAATATATCTTATCTCATGCTATGTATAAGTTTTATTGTAAAATATTTGGAAACGTGTGTGTATGTATGTATATGCACCTTTGCTGGGAGAACTGCACTGGAAAATTCTGAGATGTCAGAATGCTTACATATAATTGCATTCTAATCTGCATAGTCAATAGATAAATGCAAATCAAGTCGGTGCCTTGTAAAATTTGCTTGGATGCCTCAAGGATCCCTTTCAAGTAGGGCATGAAAACTAAAACTTCACTAAAATAATCAGTTTTTGAGACCTACTTGAAGGAAATCATAGAAAGGGATCATGAAAATAATGCATGGGAATTCTGGGACTTGTAGTTCAAGCGGCTGGAGTCTGAGGGAAAATAACATAGGGACGAACCAGTTTCAGTAATTAAGGGCAGCAAAAAAGAAAGAACAGAATCTTTAAATGTTATAAGCATCCAGGAGTCACTCATGTGTGAGTTGGGTGGCAATATAAATGTGCTTAATAAATATTAAATCTGGAAAGCAGTAGCAAAACATAGGCTGCTCCTGAGCTTGTGGAAGAAGCGAAAGGAATACAGACAGCCCCTACATTTCAGGCTCCCTTTCACATTTCTGAGAAGTCTCATATATAAACTGAGCCTTACCTGGACTTGACAGGACTTTGCCTTTGTTAAGATGTTTGAGGCGTTTCTGGTGAGACTTCCCATTGAAATGGATCTGGGCCTGGACAGCCGAATTGAGCTGGATATTACACACTTCACAAAGTGTGAATGATGGGTGCTTTTTCTCTCTCTTTGTACGCTGCTCTGGAGGACTTCCTATGCATGAGTTCTCTGCCAGACTTCCACAAATGCCACTCCCAGGGGAGTGGAAGGGAGTCAAGGGACGCTTCATCCCTACAGCAGAAAAAAAAACGTAATGAAAACTGAGTAATGATAAAGGTCATTGTTCCAGTTTTAATCTGCCTGGGTACCAGTAACCTGAGAACAAACTCCCAATAAGTACATATAAGCAGCCTCTAGATGGAGTAAACTGCCTGTACTTTGTTCACACTGTAGCTTAATTCAAGTATAACTGCTAGCAGAGTGTGCACCACAAGAATTACAGCACCTTTATTTCACTATTTCTGCTTCAAGAATTTCAATGCTACAAAGACAGAGCTACTTTTCAGGGATAGGATCAATCATTGGAGGGTAACTATTCTACTGATCCTCACCATGGCCACTTTTAAATGTCTAGCACAACCAACCAATGAATAATTTTTATTTGATAACTGACAAGCAAATAAAACAAGAACATCACAATTAATTAGGATAAAAAAGAAAAAAACAGTATTCTAAAGAATCTAAGAAAGCTTAGAAGAGATACTACAGAGCACTGTACAAACTATAGAACACTCAATATTTAGCTGTGGTCAAACAAGTAAACGACTGAGCTGATAATCACAAATTAATATAAAACAAATTAAAAATGACCAGGAGATAATAATTCTTGGTCAGTGTCTGCATAAAGGGGACATGCAAAATAACTGATTTCAATTATCCCTCTAGTACACAGAAGCAGTCTCTGTTCAAAGTGGATTACAGGTAATCCTCAACTTATAACAATTCATTTAGCAACCATTCAAAATTACCATGGCACTAAAAAAATGATTTTTTGCCAGTCTTCATACTTAAACCACTGCAGTATCCCTAGGGTCTTGTGATCAAACTTTGGGCGCTTGGCAACCAGGGTGTATTTTGGAGTGTTGCAGCGTCCTCCAGGTCATATGATCACCATTTGTAACCTTCTCAGGGGCAAGTCAATGAAGGAAGCCTGATTTTCTTAACAACCATGTGATTTGCTCACAACCTGGTCAAAAAAAGGTAGTAAAATTGGGCCCCATTCACTTAACAACTGCACTGCTGAGTGATAGACTTTTTGGTTCTAGTTGCGGTTGTAGGTCAAGGAGTACCTGTACAAGAATTCCCAGATTCATCAGTTGTATGTGAAGCTCAATTCTGTTGTGGATGCTGGAATAGTTTTCACAGTCTACTATGGCTTACATATTTCTTTTACTGTGTCTTTGTTGGCTGACTGTGTGCTGGATTTTGTAAATTAAGAAACCGGAGGATTCTTTTTTACCTCAAGAGGGGGAAAATTCCCCATATGTTTGTCATTTCAAGTTTTTTTTCTGTCTTAACTCAGTGCAATTCCAGTGTAAGGGAGCAAGATGGGAAGATTCAGCTCTTTTCCCCTGCAATTGTGCAGATATTTTTGATATTCAAACAGGACACCATCTTTCACATATTAGACTGCAGCCACTTAAAATCGGTACTGGATGCTGCTCTCATACAGTTGTTAACATTCACAGATGCCTAGAAATCTGGCTGAAAACAGGGAATATGTTTTCCATAAGCATTATAAATCCACATAAATTTACAATCTATAGGATCCTAGCTGCCCAGAAATATGCCTATTAGCCACAGAGCATTCAATGACAGTCATATCATGATGCCACAGAAAGGAAAAGGTGAAGGACATATCCTAAACTTTTGAAAAGAACCCATGCAAAATGTTAAAACAAGTCAACATTTCTATGGAGAACTTAATAAAAATGAATGAATTAAAAATATATATGATATTTAACTCAGAACCAGTTAAAATGCCCTTGAACAGGTTAAGTTTGTTATCCAGGGTACATCAGTTTTCTCTTACAACTTGCCAAGGTCTCAGATGACCTCTGACCCAGACATGTTATGAAGTGCTACTAAACTTCCAGTCCTTAGCTTACATTAACTGTTTTCCTGCAGGTGACTGGTTTATTTTTAATACTGGCAGAAATTAAAATTGGAAAGTTATCTGTACATAATGCTTCCAAAAGACCACTGCTCTCTAAAAAAAGAATATGTAGTCACTCATATTAGCTAAGCTTACCATCAGAGCTCCTGTTACAGAGTTTTAAATAAACATGCTATATTATGCATCCACTCCTCTCATTCACTTAATCTCTTTGGTGCCCATTAGTCCGTCCTAGAAGACATGACAATTTCACAATCTGCCTTTCTTCCCAAACAGGGCATTGAACCCTTTGGGAGAGTGTTTACTGAGACGATGGTTACTATCATGGAGCTACCTGCCTTGCAAAAGATTCGTAGAATTCTCTGATGGCAATGGAAGTGCTTTGCTCACAATGTGATTTTGGACAAGAAGAACTTCTCTCTTGAGATCTAGCTGGTTTTAAATATCCCTCTCACTGTGGCTGCTGGAAATTATACATGGGACTTCCCTTACCTGGAGTTCTTGTCCTATATTGGGTTATAGATTTCATTCCCAAATATATACTAGTCATGCTAGCAGAGAATTATGGTAGATACTTTCCAATACTTGGAGTATACAAGTATTACATTATAATACATCCATATCCATTACATTACATTCCAAGGATACCAACTTTGGAAATTCCTGCACATATTAATCCAATTCAGCAGTCTAGAATGCAATATCTAATGGAAGACCTATAAATACGAATGTATCTCTTGCTTGCCCATTTCCCCCCTTGCCCATTTCCCCCCTCTTCTATTTCCATCGGGATCAATGAAAATTGCCATAGGCAATTATATGCAGTTAATATTGGTTTAACCAAGTCAACTGAAGACCTGATAGCTGAATTCATACAAGCTGCTAAGCTTGGTTAATTTTCACCTTGGTATTATTTGTTTTTTAATGTTTTGTATGAGCCCAGATTATTCAATCAGTCTACATTATTTAATATATTGTAAAACTCAGAAATTAGGTTACAATAATTTAAGTCTTGTGTAAACTTAGTCCTTGTTCATGATAAACAATATATTGCATTGAAATTGTTTCTGGCATTGTCATCTTTCAGAAATTTATGAAGTTAAAATCCAATCTTACTTATATAATCATGTACAGACCTGCAGAAAAATTCAAACATAAATTAAATAAAATTTAATAAGACAATGTCACTGAAATGATCAAATCCATTTTTAAATGGGCTACTGAGACCAAAGCCCTGTCCCAGATGTTTTACCACTTTTACTCAAGAATTAAAGGATGTCATTCTGTAGATGTTTGCTTATTAGTATTTGATTATCCATTTACAGTACAACATTCAAATATAAAAACTTGGGGCAGTTTTGGATGTTCCAAGCAGGTTTTTTTTCTTTCATTCCTAAATCAAGCAGGAAAACATTTCTGTCATGTGACCTTAAATGGCTTGGGCATAAAAAGAAAAACACAAAAAGAGAAAGAGAGAGGGTAAATCTCTTCAAGTGTCAGAAATCATATACAGATGATCTTCAAAAAGCACTTTAATATTTTACAAGCACCTGGTTTTCAATCTAGGCAAACATGTAGGTGCAACTCCTAGTCTGTAATGCAGCAGCATAAATATAATACCAAACACAAGTATTCACCCTGAACTTTTAATGGCCATCCCCAAGAACTGTATAAGAAAGGGGACTCCATTTCATTTCACGATCCAAGAATCTAAATATGTTTGGGCAAGTCTTCAACTTTATAATTAAGCCAAAAAAGATTCCATTTAAAAATAAAATTGGATCGTGAAATCCAACCCAAATCCATATGACAAGAATTTAACCAAACAGCTATTTTGCATTGCTGATATATATATCATTCCTGCTATTCTTAAACTATAGAAGCAACTGTGGATTTTTATGCCATCCTAAAAACATCACCAGATACAAATGGAGACAACAGAAACAATCTTTGAGAAAGTCAAAAGTTTGCAAAAGTATCACCCTCTTCCCCACCAAATCCCAGAAACAAAAGCAAAACCTTTTAGTTAAGTCAATACAGCACAAAAAATTCAGGACAATCCAGTTAAAATAATCTATGCTCCTGGGGCCCACAATGCTGACAACTGAGTAGAAAAATGGAAAACTAGATGGAGTATCTTGGCTGACTGTAACACTGAAGAGGAGTCATCCACACGTCAACAATTTATTTCAGGCTCCATTAGTTTGTATGAACATCTAGGAATGTCTGCCATGTGAGAAAGTGATAAACTGTTTAGTGTGTCATTGCTCACTCACTTAAAAAAAAAAACTTTTGAAGAATTACAACTAATTCCCTTAAGCATTAAGCCTGGATAGGCAATTGGTGAATTCATGTATCAGTCTCAACATCTCTCTTTTTACAAATGATGCATCTATTTAAACTAACCTGCATACTCACAAAAGCAAATTAAACACTGCCCAAAGATATGCCGTTGTAGTGGTTCAGTTACGGGTACTTTCTTTTTTTCTTCCATTGTCTCTAACAGTGTGGTGAATATTATTTTCCCAATTCTCCAATTACAATTCATTTTAAGATATTTGCGCATACACAGTCCTGTGAAGTTAGAGACTTTGGGAATTACAACCCACTAACCACACAGGCTAACAGTAAATCTGAATATGGTAAGCAAGCTGTCAGGAAGGGAGCCTTGCCACCTCATTAATAATTTTCTAAGGTCATTTTTATGGCCCTCATAATACACTCCATTACCTTTCTTTTTTGTATTTTAATCTTAATAATGCCATAAAATACAATGCTACCAATTTCTTTTAAATAAAAATAGAAGGAGCAGGTGCACAATGGCAACAAACACTACTGAGAATTCAGAATGAGAAAAATAAATCTGAAATAGGTCTGGATTATGGACAAAACACAAATGAATTTGGGAAGGTGGTAGTTGATCCCATAAAGGCACCAATTTACATTTTAAGGGAAAACTTCTATTCATCAGGAAGCCAGGTAGTCATTGACCCAGGGTGCAAAAGCATAGAGGGGCCAGAATGTTCCAGGAGTGCTGTATATTCTTGCATAAGTACTGGAGGGGAATGAATGAAATGAGCAAAATGGACAGAGAATCGTAATATTGGCCTTGTCACTTTGTCCATCATGCACTGCAAAGCTAGACCTATAATATCATCCATTTTGACTTCCCCAAGAATTTGCTGGATCATGACTCCCTGAATCAGTTACTCAAGTTCTAATTATCTCTCATCTGGACTACTGCACTCTACAAGGGGCTACCCACGAAATCCATTTGGAAGCTGCAGCAGGCACAAACTATGGCAGCAACAGCAGTCTTTGGGCCCCCATATTATATCTCTGCTCAGTGAAGTGCACTGGCTGTCAGTTCAAAGTGGTTATGATCTTTAAAGCCATTAATGGCATAGGTCCAGCCTACCTGATGAACCGTTTCATCTCACTAGGACAAGCTCATTCACCTCATGCCAGGAGGCAGGGCCTACTGCAGAATCTGTCTGTAAAAAACTCTGGGATCCAGAAGATGAGCCTTCTCTTCCATAGCATTCACTCTTTGGAACATCCTATGCTCCAAGATGAAACTTGCCTCACTCTTCCTCTCCCTCCATAAGAGCCTGAAGACTTGGCTCTCCCAGTTGGCCTGGGGACCCAATGGGGGAGTACCACACTGGAGGCAGCTACTAGATTGATAGCAAACCACCTCTCCCCTTGCTTTCTCCCCATGAATCCACTTTTTATTCTCATACAGATGTATTCACATTGGGTGGTTTCCCCCCCCCCATTGTTTCTTCTATTGTTCCATTATTCTACTACTGTTTACATTTTACACTTCTTTTCATTTCCCTGTTTTATTATTATAAGTCACCTTGAGTAGCCCCATGGTAAGATAAGCAGCAAATCAATTTTGTACATATTCTATTTCACTTTGCAAGTTTATGTGCACATACATTACAGTAACTGTATTTTCTTGGTGGTGGTGGGGGGGAGAACAAACTGAAAAAAGCGAGAAACCTAAAATAGGGTCATGAGGATTAAAAAAATGTTATATCTATAATTTTGCTTTACAAAAGAAAGTGCAATAGCAAAACCAACAAAAAATTACATTAAATAAATCTAAAAGATGGTTTTTTTAAAATAAGGGCCATCCTTTATAATAAAGGGTGAATGATCCGTGTGACATACATATATGCACAAACAAAAATTCAGCAGTCTAAGGACATTATTCATGTATTTTTTTTTTAATTTTCTAAAGAAAATTCAAAGGGTTGGCTTTTTAATTGCTTTCTCTCAAGAAAATCATCATCTATCAAGTGGCTTATAAGACATTCCCAACATAGAGAAAAGAATTCTGGACCTTAGTCATTGTTGCCCATTCATTCACAGTAGTGGTTTCTCATTCATGTCAAGCCATCATTTGCTTAATCATTGTTGAAAAATAACAACTGACTAGAAAGTCATAATCAGAGATAGTATTCAGCCGGTTTGGACCAGTTTGGGCGTGCCAGTAGGAGAAATTTTGAATAGTTCAGAGAACCGGCAAATACCATCTCTGGCTGGCCCTGCCCACCTGCCCCCACCCTCGCCCTTTCCTGCCCTAAATTCCCTTGTTTTTTCGCTCAGCTTATTCATGCAGCACAGCGGATTGCCACACGTCAGCTGAGCTAAAAAACAGCTCACCTCACCAGCGATGACACTGAGGGAAGTCTTTGAGTGCTGCGCTGTGCCATGCCTGTGTGAAGCACGCTGTCATAGAACCAATCACACCACCAGCTGCCCCTGCCCCCCACCTTATATATTTTGCTTTCACAATGTGGCCCAGCTAATCTCCGTGCCTCACCTCCTCCCTCTGCTTACCAAAAGTAATGCATGCCACCCGCTCGCCGTTTGCTTTGGCTGGATTGGGGAACATGCCATTCCTTGATTCCAGCCCTGCCCCAGAGCCTCCGCCCGCATGCTGCCACTCCCCTCTGGCCTCAAACTATGGTCCTGTGGGCCGAAGCAATTTATTTGGCCTGCAGCCTGCTGTACTAGGCCGAAGGACCACAGGGAGGGGGGCACCATGGGTGGAAGAGGGCTGAAACAGGAACAGGGAACGGATGGTTCTTCTTTCCTTTAAGAAGATCCATCCGGAAAGCGCTGCAGCTGAGAGAAACAGCAATAGGCTACTGCTTCTCTGTGCTGCAGCACTTTCCAGATGGGACTTAGAGGAAACTGGTGGCTCATAACTGCTCACCAAGACACTCTTCCAGCAAGAGCAGCAGAAGAGAGAAGCAGCCGCTGCCCTGGAGAGCAGAGGTGGAGGGGAGCAGGTGGCCCCGAAAGCCTGCTCGGTCGAGCCTCGCATGCGTGAAAGCTGTTCAAGTGTGCGTGCATGAAAGCCATGTGCACATGCATGCACAAAATCTGTCCATGCACATTCACATTTTCTGCGAACCCGTGTTGGGATTATTTGAATTCCACCACTGGTCATAATATGTTACCCACAGAGTGGATATGGGGCATTTCTCTCAGCAGGAATGGCACAGGTTCTTAATTATTTTGGCCTCTAAAGGATCAGGGGCATGTATTTTTAATCTGTAATTCATTTGTTTAATAAACATATTATATTAACAAGGCCTCTTGGTGCTTGGACTAAAACTACATTGTATTTAAAATTAACAATACCAAAGACAATAACTAACAGCTCCTAAACTTCAGAATTAAGTTTAGAACTACAATTAAAGAATTAAAAGGACTATTTAAAGATATGGGGTTAAATGATTTTTTAAAAGTCCACATGGAGGTAAGTCCCTCAGATATCCAGGAAGTGCATTCCATGAATACAGGCTGAAAACAGAGAACTGTTGGAAGCAGGGGCACTGATACATGTAAAAAAGAGCCAAGGCTTTGATCCTGTGATTGCGGCCATTATCCTATTTTTACTCAACACACACCGCCAGCAGATGCCTCTTGCTCAACATGAACCTATAGAGAGCAAGGAAGATGACCTTGATGAAGATATGCAGAAACTGTTTCCCTGGCAAAAAGGGCTGAAAGGTATTTTAAAGGCCAGACTATCCAAATGGAAAAAACCCAGACTGACATCTCCTGAATTCGTGGAAGTGCAAATAGTCCTTGCTTAACAACCATTTATCCAGCAATCAGTCATAACACGGCTGAAGGAAGGTAGTTAGAGCTATCTTCAATGTTCCAGTCATTGCAGTGTCCCTGCAATCACATGACCAAAATGTAGGTGCCTGGCAGCCTGACTGCATATGTGCTTCAACTCCCCCCACCTGCCTATCTCCCCCACCTCCATCTCTGGTCTTTTGGCTGCCCTCCACACTTCTGCCTACCCCTACACCACCATTCCCAGCTGATCTTTGCCATCTTTTTCCTCCTGTGGATGTGACTCCCTCTGGCCCAGCATCTGCTGCAGGCATGCCTCAGCAGCAGGAAGAGGAAGAAAACGGCAACAATAGGCTGGGGACGGTGGGGATGGCAGGGGACAGCAAAGGTAGGTAGCAGCTGAGGAGTGCAGGGCAGCTAAAGGGACAGAGACAAGAGGGAGACAGATGGGAGGGTTGAAGCAGAAAGGAGCATGGCAGAGCAAGAGATGGTCTAGTAACAGCAAAATTCTGGCCTAATGGCTACAACTGGGAATACCAGAATGACCATTGCTAAGTAATGCAGTCATGTGATGTTTCACCTAACAACTATTTGTTTAATGATGATAAGTCCAAGTCCTGGTTAGGGTAAATAAATGGGGACTACTGTATAAGGAGGAAGTGGTAAGACACAATCAGACTTGAAATATTCTATTATTACCACATAGTCTCAATAAAAGTAATTTTAGCCTTCCTGTGGAGTTTATTTCTTGGTCTGGTCTCCCAATCATGGCTGACAGATGAATATTTTGGTAAGTGGAGGAAGAAGACTCATACAGAAGGAGGTGTTTTCTCAAGTAGTGTGATCCCAGACTGAACAGGTCTTTGGAGATGATGAGGGAAGGGAGGAAGAGAGAGAAAGAGGAGAGGGACAGCAAAGAAAAAGGGAGGAGGAAGAGGGAGACAGACAAGAGTCATCAAACTATATGTACCAATAACAACTCCCAAAACCAGAAAAAACAGATTACCCATAACAA
>AZIM01000681.1:492266-503808 GCA_000516915.1 Ophiophagus hannah | reverse complement strand
GCAGTACTGTATTCTAACCACTGTGCCACCTCATACTTGTATATGAGCCATGATCAAATCTAATTAAATCTAAATCTAATAAGATCACTAAGCAGTACAATTGCATGGATTTCTAACAATCAAATTATCAGAATAAAAAAGTAATCTATGCTTTTAAGGTCATAATTTACATGGATTTCCTTTTCCATTATCACAGGAGAAAGAACTGGAAAACCTGGCTGCTATGGATTTGGAACTGCAGAAGATAGCTGAAAAATTCAACAATAATCAGAGAGGATGAATTTTATTTGACGTAATGTGGTATGGTGAAGAGTAGCTTTATTTAAAGTATCCCATATTTACTAGTAAAGTCACTGCCTCAAATGTTGTTCTTCTCCCCAATTAGAAATAGTTTACCATCCTTTAAATATATAATTTACACCAGTACAAAGCATCTTTCTGTTCCAAAAGATTTGTTCAGATCAGCATGAATTCTTGCCTTATGAATTTTGAAATATATGAGGATAATTGTGTGTGCNGGTAAAAAATAATAAACTTTACATTGTCTACATACCATAGTTAACTGCATGTGCTCCTGCATAGCTTGTTTATGATTTACATAGTTAGATTTGTCAGAGGAGACACAGTAACATGCTTATAAGTCTATATTGAAACTAGTTTTTCATTCCTTATAAAATAGTAGTATATTCTGTAATACCATAAAATCTACTTTGGGAGTCTGACAGCACCAAAATAGATGCACCATCTACTCCTAGATTGTTATGAGATAAACTGATCACTCACAGCTTATGAAAAAAGGATACTGGCTGCAGCTCTCCCATAAAAGCATTGAATGTGCTTCTTAAACTACCCCAAAGTTTCTATGGAACTGTATTTTTAAAGTCATTGATACATAAGTGGTTAGCTACATAATTGCTGCCTTGAGTTATTTATAATAAAGCTGGGATTAAAAGAAACTAAAATAAATAAATGTTCACAGCATTTATAGTAATTAATTTTAATATAATATGTATTTAGTTTTTATTGTACACTCATCAACTTTATTTTGGGCTCACTCACTTTTGGCAATATGGTCCTCATCACACTACTCCAGCTATGCACAAATTGGAGATACCCCAGCTTTAAAACAAAACGGAATCTTGACTGCCCGGTAGTATCAGAATACCTGAAGGAATTATGGTAGGGAGGTATTCAACAGAACAAAATTTCTGCTTTTCATTATATTCTGATGCTGATGAAGAACTTCACAAAACTTCAAGATTTCAGCAGTAAGGTCTGCTAGCCAAACGCATTCTGGCCTCAATATACGAAACCAGTCACAGAAATATTGAACACGTTAAACACTACATTATAAAGTTAAATGAATATAAAACATGGGAAGCACAATTATAGATAGGCATGTTAGCTATCGATCTGAGGTAGTCAATATTTTCATAGGTTATTTATTATCACTAGCATTCTCTATTTTCAATTCTCTGATTGCCACCTACTGGATGTTGGAAATATTGCTTCATATCATGAGCATAAATGTTCCTTCTGCTTTTTCAAGGCCAAATGAAATAGGTTGGGAAATCATCTCCAGGCGATTTTTCTTCCTACCATGACTCAACTGGGAAAGATTAAAATCTTTCTGAGAAAGTAGGCTAATAACCTGGATTCACAGAGTATTTTCTTGAGGAAAAAAGTGTCTCCAGGTTGATTTTGTACCTGCAGTGCATATGTGAATTACGTATTTGTTGCATTTATAGACTGCCTTTGTTCTAGATCAGTAAAGTGCATGGGGGAGCATCTCCCCAATATTGTTAAAAGTAATAACAGTTTCAAGTTTCATGGGCTATGTTACGTGTGACTCTCACAGAAGCTTAGCTATTCAAGGCTTACATGCTTAATGAAACTGATTAGACAAAATTGTTCAGGGGCCGGAATGATCTTCATAACTAAGCTGGGAAATAAACATACATTTTAATGATTGGTCCCCAATTTTCAGGAGATAAGATTACATTATAGATTTCATTATGGTTAAAGTTAGAATGCCACGAAGTTTTAAAAGTTCCATTCTGCTGCAATGCTTTTAATATAGCTAACATCTTACATGGGATATTATTATAGTCTGGCTACTAAAACATTTGCATAATGCTTGTGGCACTTACCCTGTTAACCAATGAGATGAAAGCTTTTGTTTATGTGCTATCACATCGATGTTGCCTCTTAATTTTCTCTATGACAATCTATCTCTAACCTGGTCTTTCAAATCTTCACATGGTGCATTCATTGTCACCATAACTGAGTCCATCCACTTTGCTCCTGGTCATCCTCTTCTCTTTCCTTCCACCTCTTCCAGCACTACAGTCTTTTCCAGAGAGAGCTAGATCTTCACATAATGTGTCCAAAGTACGATCATTTGTACCTTGTCATTTTGCCCTGAGTGACAATTCTGGGCTGATTTGTTTCATGACCCATTTGTCCATGGTATATTCAAGAGTCTTCTCCAACACCAAATTTCAATTATTTAAATTGCTTCGTAAAAATAATTGACATGCCTACCGAGCAAGACTTTCAATGTGGGTATGGGGAAAAAAGCAAAAACCCCAGCAGAAGGTAACACATCGCACAAAAAGCATTCTTTGCTTTTTCAGCCTTGTTGTGATACATTCTAGTGACGTAGTTAGTTATTACCAAGTTCATGGCACAGTGTTTTTAGCCCCCAGGCTCTGCTTTAACTTAACTACTTAACAAACCAAGCTCTGCAGTGGATGCAATGATAATGCAGCCAAGTGGGGGCTAGATTTTTATTTGTTTATTTTCAAAGACTTTTTCACAAGGTTTAAAGGAATTTTTGTGTGCGTGTGAGTAATCCTCACCTTATAATGGCGATTGAGACCAGAATTGCTGTTGCTAAGCAACACAGCCATAAAGCATGAAGTCACATCACTGCATCACTTAGTGACAGTAATTCCAGCAGTCCCATAATATTGTCATTAAGCAAGGACTTTATGTGACCATGACTTCCTGCCAGCTTTTCCCATTGATTTTGCTTGTGGGAAGCTGGCAGGGAACCCCAGAACTCAGGATCGCATGACCGCAGCTCACTGCAATGTGATAATTGTGAGCTGGGTGTTAAGCATCCCAAATGCAATCACACAACCCTGGGGATGCTGTGATGCTGGACCTCCAAGGACCAGTTGTATGTATTGCTCATTCTGCCCCACTGTAACAAAACACTGCCAAGTCTTCCTCTACAAGGGATGGTTTATTTAATTTACCAGATTCATAAGGCTGCTCAAACAATGTGATTCCAGGCAGTGTCCAACAACAACAAAAATCCAAAAAAAGATCCATGTAATATTAAAACAGACATGATATACTGTATAAATTTGAAATACAGTATATGCTGGTAATCAAGCACCATAATAAAAACAGCTGAAAGGGAATCCCACTCAACCAGCCCCAAATGCTTGTGGGGAAAAGCCAAGTCTTAAAGCTGATTGTTGATTATTTTCTTAAAAATAAAGGATTGCTCTATGATCTGGGTTCAAAGGGGAAAAAAATATTTAGAGCATGTATATAGAAGGATCACCACACTGGTCCATAGTTCTTTCAATCAAACCCATCTATTTCAAGGATCTCTTTTTATATATCTTTGAAATGGGTCTGTCTCTTTTTTCTTTATTAGACTCTTTATACATTAACATTCTATCCCTGAGCTATTCAAGACAGCTTATAAAAGCAATATACAAATGCTAAGAACTGAATAAATCAAGCTGCAAAAAGCAGCAACAGATCCAAAATTAAAACTGAAAATATGATCAATGTTCTAAATCTTGTGACTCCCAAGAATGTATCAAGAATTTCATGGTCGCTACTGACATACATATCTAGCTAGATCTTGATGAATGGGGGTCAATTCACAAATACAAGACAATACAGAGCCCAATACAATGGCAGGTGAATTTTTGGGGCCAATGTGCACATTGGAAAACACACCAGTTTGGTTGCCATCCAGAAGGCTTCTTACTTTAACAATCCTTTCTTGCTTAAAAGAAAAAATAAATCATGTACCACAAAATAATATAATTTATTGAAATGCAGATTTACGGATTAAAAACTCCACATAAAAATATAGTTACCACATGTTAAAAAGATGGAAACCAGTTTCTTTTCTTTTTTAAAGTGTAAGGTGAAAGCAGACTAGCATTATTTTAATATTTCCAAAGTAATGTGTGATGTTTGCTTTTTTTGAAATGCAGAATGGTTAAAATGTGCAATAGCCTTTCTCACTGATAATAGTACAGCATTTTGAAACATTCATTTCACTTGGTTAAAAAAAATTGATTTTAACAGAAATGGAAATGGGATTAGTGTGAACATGTTGTTTTTAATTCAAAACAAAATTCTGACATAGAACCAAGCTGGACTTTCAGTCAATTTTTGCAACATTTCCAGGAAGACTGATTCTTAATCATATATTTCTAAACTAATACTCCATAAGTTATGGGACTACCTGAGTCTGGAATGACATTGGCAATACAAGTATTTGGTTGAACATGACTGGTTTAAAAAAGAACCTTCAGTTGCAAATGGAAAAAAAGTGTATTCCGCTGGGCCTTTAAATACAGTTAGTAACAGAGTACAAGGATAATTTCTTGAAGCATCAATGATGTTCTTGAAGCTTACGCTTTTTAGAAGATGGCTCATCTAAGCAGTCACTGGTATTTATGCTTTCATTTTTAACAGTGATACCTGTCAGCAGGTACCCACCTCCACCACTCATTATCAATTTGGGATGACTTCGATCTGGCAAGATCTTAACAAAAAATAAGAAATGGAAAATAAGTTATGTAACAATTGCAGTATTAATAGCACATTCTGTGAGGCTCATGGATCAGAGAGCAATAAAAGATTTCAAGAAGACACATATTAGACAAGTGTAAAAACCAGACATTTGATACCACTTAGATTTGCCTTGCAGAAATTTCATAAAAAGAAATTCTTACCATTATGCTACATTGATGAGTTACGAATCAATGATAACATCAAATTGAATGAATATTTTTATTAGGTCATTGACCAGAACTGGAAACAAAAATACATTAACAATAAAAAGAAAACAAGATAAAGTATTACAATTGGTGGAGGATTTATCAGTGGATAATCAAAGAGAATAGATATAATATGAAATTTACTTTGCATAGTCTGATCTATTTTCTATTCCCCCCACCCATTATTTCATAATTTCAAATATCCTTTTGACCAGAGATGCATAATTTCCCTGGTTTACTTGCATTTTCTATGGTACATACATGTTTGTTAAGTCTTACCTGATAATTTCGTAACCATGTTTCAGAAAGTTTTAGATTAATGACACCACCTTTCTCTCTCAGTTTTGCATAACATTCCAGGAGTGGCTAAAACAAGAAAATATGGTTATATGAACTTACTGAAAAATCTTTAAAAATGTTAAATTAAGAAAGTATATTGGGTTCACCTCTTTAAATTGGCAGTAGACAACAAAAGGCCTTGAAGGAGCTACCAACTCTAACAACAGGAGTAGTAAACTTGTTGGATGAAATCGACTGGCTACAATTAAACTGTAATAGAAAGTTAGACACAGGTTAGTTGCCTTTCTAAACATTAAAGCTGTTACTTTTTGGCTATGAAAATGTATCTAAAAGTCTGGCAAAGCTTATTTTGCTCCACAAATATAAAAACAGTTTGAATACAGATTAAATCTTTAAAAAATCATGGAAGGAAAAGTCTGCAAGTTACAGTGGTGATATAAAACCAGGTGGTTTGTCAAAATTTGAGGAAATGTTGCTGCCTACATTAAGGAGGGCAATAGGGAGGTTTTCTCAGATGTAGATTAGGAACAAATTTTTTAATGAATTTCCTCAACTTTATTTTAGATCTGAACCATTATCTTGTAATACACTGGTTATTTTCCTTATATAAGGACTTTTATCTTTAACCCTAAAGACAGGCTGAACAATTCATCAAAGCTGATATATTGACGAATCTTCTCTGTCATAGGGATAATTGTATAGATTATTGTCATCCTTTCAGTGTTGAAAATATTTTGACCATTTACAGCATCTTTCGATCTAACACAGAAATCTAACAAACTAATGAAAAAAGGAAAATCCAGAAAGGGCTGAGCCTTGGCTTTAAGCTTCAAGCTAAATAGACAAGTAATTGTTATTCACAAACTATGAACACTAACACATCCAGTTACATTTTTAGAATGGCAAATTCTCCTTTGAAAGCAATTACAAAACAAGGTATTTCTGGACATGTTCAATACTACAACAGAACTCTCACCCATCAGCATCCTTGTTTTTCAATAAAGCAGCAGCTGCTATCAGCTTTCTCTTCTTTTCCTCTTGTTTCTTTTGTTTGTCATGTGTCTAAAATATGTATAAATTCAGGTTAAATGATTTTAAAAACTAGAGAAGTTCTAAAAACCTTTGTAATATTTTGCAAAAATATACACATTTATAGACTGGGTTTGGGTTTAATTTTCTAATTCCTTCCTCAAATTTAAAAGTCTATTTGAAAGATAAAAGTAGAATTGTTAAAAATGAGAAAATGCATTCTAATACTTCAATCTGAAATACTTTAAATAATTAAATATTTTGCTAATTTTTTTTTAAAAAGCACTTGTGTTAAACATTATTGCAATAAAGTCAGATAATTATCTCACATCCTAATTCTAACTTTACTTACATTGCTATATATCAGCTTTAGACCCTGAAATATTTTAACTTATAGCTGACTTAACATGACCATAAATCACAATTACTCCAAAGATATTTCACAATTGATAATATTATTCTGGTGCTATGACTACATTTAGCAATGCAGACTACAATGCACTTATTCATATTTCTAATTATTATTAAATCTGATTTCTATCAAATGATTTTGCAATTAACATATAATGCAGGTAAGCATAACAGAGAAAGCATTCATGTAATGACTGATGCTGCAATGTGACTCTTTGGTTGAGAAGCATATTTATTTAAATAGCAATGGATTCAATTATTTAATTACATTTATACTATCATAAAATGGTAGGATCTTACTGTCCCCTTGGCTTTATCATCAAGTGCATCCGATGCAAATTCCACTATTTCTTGATCTTCAGGTTGACCGCTCTCCATAGCTACCTTAGGACTGCATTCCATGTCTACCTCTGGTATAGAAAGCTCCTTGTCATCCCCTGAACCATTTTTGTCTTCTGCCACTGGTGTTTTCTCTTCAGACTCTGAAGGCAGTGATGTTAAAGAAAATGTTCCAGACAGAATGCTGGCCACTTTGCTGAGTGGGAACTCAGAGAGAGTGTCATAAAATGTTTTAGGAAATCCAAAACAACTTGTGGCTGCTCTAACAGGTCCTTCTCCTGGATATATCTGAACAATCGATCCATAACCTGCAAGTATAGATCAAAGTCAAATACAGCTGGCATAAACTAGGTTTACACTAATACAGTGTGACAATCTAAACAAACCATTTTCTCTCAAATATAGCAGTGACTTACATGAAAGAAAACAGAAGTTGTCTACAATTCTTAACACCATCACTAAGAATGTTCTTCAAAACTGGTCTCCTGACACATTAATCTGTGCCAACAATGGATTATTCATGTGATCCAAAAATGTTGAGCTTTACACAAGCATCTATAGGTGATTTCAATTCAAATTACTATGGACAAGTGGAAGATTATTTGAACTTATCTTGGCCCACTTTCACAAACTTGCCCATTCAGCCAGTACTGTATTTTTGTATTAGAGCATCTGCCTTCCCTAGTTTCCTATGTTGTCTAGCAAATGTGTTCTGAAACTCAGCTGAGTTCCAAAAGTATTTGCAAAATGGAATGGGGCAAAACCAGTCAAGACAAGCCAGCCAAAAATTCCAGTTGACTTATCCAAGCAGCCATACCTTGATTAACTCTTCAAGCTGAATTCAGTGAACACTTTTAACAATACTATATTCACAATAACACAGATTTCCCTTTATCTGCTTACTTCTCCATAAAACTTGAAAATAGTTAGATAAAAATAAATAAAGGAGGACAAAACGCAATTTCCAAAAGCATCTTATTTCTCTACTTTTCTGGCACCCTTATATTTTGTAATCAATGATTTGCTTAGAGAGCTCCCTATCCAGCTTAAATCATAGTTTTAGAATCAAATGCACATGCTACCCATAGAAATATTAATATTAAATGTTCACACTCCCAGTTGTATCATTATATTCTACTGTTCTCACCTCCCATTCGTTCCATTACAGCTCCCAGCACCAGTCCTGCACAGGTTTCCATTACTATCATCTTGTTGCCAGCATGAACATTTCCCCAAGTTAACATCTGGGCTAGAGTATCATACCGCAAATAGCTAGGAGAGTTTGGGGGAAAAAATTACTTTTTCTGAGTTAAAATACTTAAGAATGCAACAAATTTTATTCAAAGTACTGGAATTCTAGTTCTAATTTATATTTTGAGCAAATATAAATTCTGGCTTAAAGATACAATAATATTTATTAAACATGTATTTTGCCCAGTTCCCAATGACTCTGGGCAGCTTGCAATGGGAAATTACAGTACAATAAAATACAATAAAAGATAGTGTGTTCATTCCAGATGGAATGAAGCAAGGGGTCTCATTCTCCCTCACCAAAGGCCTGGGTAGTGTAATGGATGGAAGCTAAAAAATGCCTTAACTCATTGTTTCTTCAGCTCCATCATTGTTTATGTAGTACTGATGAGAAAAAGTTATCTGCAGAAATCTGCAGCTCAGTTTTTGTCTTTGCCTGCCAAAAGGAGAGCTTTGAGAGAGAATAAAAATCTACTGAAAATTCATGCAGGATAAGACTAATTCTAGTCCAGTTGGTAGCCATCATCAGAATCTCCTTTTTTTTAAAAAAATGCACCCAACCACAGATGATCACAAACTATATTCTGTCAAGAAAAGAATCTCATATTTTATGCATCACTTGTATCAATCTGTAACCATTGGTGGGAGGACATTTATACACTCATTTACTGCTAGATGTAGTCCAACAGATATCCCATATAACTGAAATATATTAAGACTTACTTGATCTTTCCTGGTTCTCTTGCATAGTACATTGTTGATAATATACGAGTAGATGGTTTTATGATTGTAATAACTGCCTCATATCTGCAAGCAAAGCAGCACAAATGGTGTTAAAGCTATTTATGATTTGTGATTCACTGAACATTCTGTTTTCTAAAATTCAACTTACTTCCTTTTCTTTTTTTTGATGTATTTATCTTGAGCAAATTCTGTTTTGTCTCTAAACGTGGTACTGTTCTCTATTAATTGTTGAACTATTTCCTTCAAAAAAAAAAGATAGGTTAATCATTCTCTTCTCATATCTATTTATAAAGCATTTAAACCAAAACAAAACACCAAAGTCTCCAGTATATAAACAATGACTAAGAAGCATCCAAGTAAAAATTAAAAAAAGAAACTAAAAAAGTAGGAGAGTCAGTTTGCTGTAGTAGTTAAAGTACCATGACAGAAAGAGGAGACTGTGGGTTCTATTCCCGCCTAACACACAAAGCCAGCTGTTTAATTTCGGGCCAGTCAAACTCTCTCACCCTCTTAGAAGGAGGTAATGGCAAATCACTTCTGGGAGAAAAAAATGTGCCAGGAAAATTGCAGAGACTTGTCCAGGCAGTTGCCAGGAGTTAAAATTGACTTGAAGGTATGTGCGCGCGCATACATACTCCTACTTAGGAAATATATTTATTCTCAATGTAGTCATGCATCTACCAAATGTGAGGCCAACATTTAGCCATAAACAATCCAAAAACTACACATGAAAAGCAGTACCAGTGACTTAAATGTACATAAAATGGATGTTGCATTCTGTTCATTATGATCATGATACATATCATCCAGTCAAGAACCAGAGGAGAGAAGAATAATTGTTGTAAAGTTCATATTTTACATGAAATAATTCAAGATTCAATCCTTCAAATCTTCAATACTTTTAGAAGAGTGGCTTGTATTTAGTATAGAAAGGCAACTGCCCCTTTCTTATTAGATTTCATAATAATAATAACAACAACAATAAATCTAATAATACATTTATATCCTGCTTTTTCTTTGGAACAAAAGGTAGCTTAAATGGGATTCTAGCCTAGTTTTATTGTGATATTACTCTGATGCCCAACTGGGCTGAAATATATCAACTGGAACAGTCATTCAATGATTTTTTTTGGTTGAGTAGGGACTCAAATGTATTTCCTCAGTTAAGTCTAAAATTTCAGTCACTATATGACACTTGTTCACATTCTTCAACAGAAAAGGATTCTAACTGTAATTGTTCTAGCAATATAGTTTTCTAAACAGAAAGTATTCACTTGTGACATGAAATAATATACAACTGAGAATTCAAGATTACCTGTCCTTTAATGCCTTTATCCTTCAAAGCCTTTATATCATCATGAGTCAGTTTTTGAGATTTTCCATCGTCTATTATATTACGATTATCTGTACCTGCTTCTTTTGTTTCTTAAAAAAACAAAGATATAATAAGTTTGTAAGAACTTTTACTAAAGATTTAAAAATATTTATATCATAGATGATTTATAACTGGTACTATAATCATCTAACAGACAAAACAGGAAACTACCCCTGTACTAGTTTATCAGGCAAAATGAGGTGTTAGTGTAGCTTTTTTCACTTGTGCTTCTGATTGTTTTGTCAATTGAGATGATTAAAAAAAATGGATTAAATTTAACATTTCTATGATACTAGTACATTACAGCTTGCCCATAATACCTCACATAGGACCCTTGCAAGAATGTTTATCTCTTATATAAACCATAAAATCACAGTATTCCCACAAGAATTATGATTTGCTACTTTGTACTGTCAAGCAATGGAAACTTTCTCAAGTAAATGCTATAAATCAGACTTTAACAAATAATGTAGCAGTTTGGATATTATTCAGATATTTCCATTGTTTATTAATAATTAGATATTAAAATAGACATGTTTTTAACATGGTAATGTTTTGTTCTGACCATCAAATATATCTGGTAAATCTAATTTTGAGTTTGAATCTACACTTCTATTTAGTTATATACATTTAAAAAAACTTCCTTTCAACATTTTTCATCACATTTTCACCAAAGATGAATATTCCCTCACACAGCCTTGCCAATCTATAAGATAAACCAGTGGTTCTCAACCTTCAACCTTCACAGACCCTGTGACAACATTGCGGCCCCTCCTCACAATGTTGTCACAGGGTCTGTGAAGTCTTGAAGAAATGTTATGATTTAAATCTTGAGGGTCTGTGGCCAAAATGGTATTTAAAGGAGGTCCATGGTGAAGAAAAGGTTGAGAACCATTGAGATAGGCAAAGATTCTTATCAGAGTTTCAGGCCACCAATGTAAGAATTTATTTCTTGTACAGATGTTGATAATTTTCTATGCTGCCATAAATACTGGCAGGTATCAGTCATTCCTTCCTTCCTTCCATCCTTCCATCCATCATCCATCCATCCATC
>AZIM01000681.1:469556-487155 GCA_000516915.1 Ophiophagus hannah | reverse complement strand
ACTTATGACCGTTTTTTCACACTTATGACCTTTGCAGCATCCCTACGGTCAAGTGATTTATATATGGATGCTTTGACAACTGACTCACATTTATGATAGCGGCACTGTCTCGGGGTCATAAGATCACCTTCTGCAACCTTCCGACAAGCAATGTTAATGGGGAAATCAGATTCACTTAATAGTCGTGTTACTAATTTAACAACTTGCCACAAATGTGACAAGAAAAGTCGTAAAATGGGGCCAAACTCACAGCAACATAAATGTTGGGCTCAATTGTGGTCATAAGTCGAGGGCTATCTATAAGTCTTTTTGAAATGATTTTGCATTTACAGTGAAAGGGTGTGTTGGTGCAGCGCTATTACAATTTGTTTGAAAGTAAACCTCCCCCACTGTATTAATTGAATCCTAAATAGATTTGCAACACATGCATTTGGATAATTTTTTGTGTGCTATGCCTATTGGATTCAATTCCAACAATCGTGGGTTTATCACATTAACTCACACTTGAAGTTCCTCTAAATCAGTCTAACTTTCTACAGTAGTTAACCGGTCAGGGATAGGGAATTGAAATTTTCTAAATGTTGTTGAAGTGCTATTCTTACTGGGCCAGTTAATACCTGGAAATTATCATTCGATATTGAAGATTCATATATGAGCTTATCCATAATGTTACAGGTTTGGTTTGGGCCCCATATATTGTGTGAATCTATTGTTTTTCATTTGTAAACAAAAATATAAAACATTGTCCAAAAGTAACTAATTGTGATTTATTCAATAAAACATAGTTAAACAATGGTTTAGTTTGATTTAAAGACTTAGACAGATATTTAGCTTTGGGGAATATAGAAGGGCTAGAAGTCAGGAACCTGAAGTAAACTGCTACTTATAATCTGCAAACACCACCATAGAAACAAATCAATGTCTGCCTTAATAACTACTTTCAAAATCAATGTATGCTACACATGTATTGTCTTTTGATTCAGAATGCAGATCTATTAAAATGCCAAGATGAGTACTGAGCCTAGCAGGAAAGGTTCTGGACGAGGAGGAGGTGGTTTTCAAAGATGGAGAAGAGGAAGATGGCAAGGGAGAGGAAAAGGAAGTGGACAGAAAGAAAACTGGAAAAATGCTGGCGAGAAATTAGTATTGGGTATGTTAATTCCACAGCTTTATTCATTTATTTATAGCATTCATATGATTGCCCAAATCAAGAAGTATGACTGAGCAGTGTACAAAAATCACCTAACACAGGAAAACAATACATACCATTAAACCCCTCCCCCTCCGTTGCTAAAACAATGAAATGGTAGTCAAAGATAGAATATATGTTAACTAAACCAGTTGGGAACTCTGCTTATCTTTGGCAGTCTTCCTTGGCCTTCCTGGGAGCCAACCATGTATGTGGGGGAGGGGGAGGAACATAAGTTCAAAAGGAAGGGGCTGCCACAAAGAAGACACACCTCATGAAGTGACATTGTTTCAGTGAAAATGAATCTTTTCATTCTAGAATGTTTCAATCGAAGTCATTCCAAATAACATCTCAGAACCGTCCCTGCAGGATCTTATTTGCTTTGGAGACTTAAAATAACTAAAGTTTCTGATTTTTAAAATAATAACTTATAATAGCATAATACAATATCTGAAGCCTGGATTATTATGCTATAACTTAGATAAAATTTTTTAAAACTGAATCGTATGGTCAAGCTGCCCCTCTGTACAGTACATGTGTCATTACCTTTATCATTTTAAATGCAGTATTGGCAGCTACCATATGTTGTATATAAATTGTTTTTAATGACAAATTAAAAATGCTCAATTTTATCACTAACTTTTTGAGGGGATACTTTTCAGCGCAACCTCATCTTATTCAAACAACGCTGGACCAGGCTACTCCATATAAAGGCTGGAAACTTTATTTCTCTGAAGGTGAGGTCTTCTTTTCCTTGTACATGGTACAACTGAGAGCTGGCTAGGGTTGGAATTTACAAGCTGTAGGTCATGATGTTCTGGGAAACCATGAGCAAATTTTGAGAAGAGAGTCACAGTTTTTTTTTAAAGATTGTACATACAATCTTATGCTCAGATCGCTGGCAGAACTTGTTCCTCTTCTGTCCTCATAAATTCCTTCTCTGCCTGAATGAGGCAACCAAGTCTGGAGTATTAGCCTTATACTGGATTGGCAGAGGCATATTCTCACATACTGTATATCGACACAGATTACAACAGACCAAAGAAGTTGAGTGGATGTGATGAAATAATGAGCATGTGGTTTATTTTAGTATAACAACATAATAACTTAAAGTGAGAAAGAGCTAGTATGGTATAGTATTGGTGCTGGACTAGGAGTTGGGAGGGACTAGATTCTAGTCATCCTTTGGGTACAGAAGCCCATTGGGTCAACTTGGGCCACACATTCCCTCTCAGCTCTAATCAACCTCAGGCTCTGCAACAAGCCAAATGAAAAACAAGATTTATTGCATATCTCTGGTACCATATAAAAATAAAATGCAAGTAGAATACTTTTGTCTAAATGTTTGGATTTGCATATGTAGTAGTACGATTTGTTTCATGCACAAATAATATGAGTCGTGTAAGTTGTGCTATTTGCAGTAAAGAAATCTATTTATATAAAAAAGTGATGTAATATTTTGAAACATGCAAATTAAAAAATGTGTTTTAGGATATGATCAAAAGTTCACAAACTTTTAATTTTTTAAACATAAAAACTACTCTAAAATTCAATGACACCATACTGAGTTTCCTTGTCATGCAGCTCAATAGTTTTCATATGAATAATGAAGTAAACCTGTGTTCAATGAAACATTAATATTGTATCATTCCTATACATTGCTAAGAAGTCTGGTTCAATTTCACACACTGTGCTAACCTTAATGTAATTGGTCTTGGCCTAGCGTGTGAATTCTCTCATTACAACTTAGTACTACATTGCATGATGGTTAAATCCTGGTTTACCATGTGTATTCAACTACTTATTTTTGGCATATCTAAAACTTCATAAAATGAAGCTATAAGATTTCTCTCTGGCATATAGCTTCATTAATTATGATAACTACAGTCAAAGTAATGCTTGTAAGATAAAAGATGGTCAGTAATACAAGATTATATTTAACCGAAGAAATTAAATTCTTAGTATTGTAAATATTAATGGAGTGTCTTTAAATTCTCAGGAGAACTTTTTAAAGCTTCAGCTAAATATGTTATATTAAAGAATATTAAAGATTAGCTTGTAAAATCAATAAGTTTGTTGATTAATATGTTCTTACATGTTCAATGTTATCTACAGTCATAACTATATTAACTGTATTAATCAAAATTCTCTAATTCAGCATATGATGACAAATCACCTTTTGTTCAGAAGATTGTAGCTTTTGAAACTTTTTTCAAATCTCGAATAGAGTTTTATGATAAGGTAAGTTATTAGACTATATGTTGTTTGATATACTTTTGTTTTCTGAAGCTAGTTTTACTACACATTTGTATATTTGCTTCTTGTTTTATATGCTGAGGGAATCCAAGGTATTTATGAGCATTTTAATTTTGTTTTTCTTAAGAGAATTTTGCAGATTTATTCTGTCAGAACCTTTAGAAAATTTGTTTCATCNTAAGGAAGTATTCTTGTCCTAAACTATACCCACTTTGTTCTTCACATATTTAATTATTTGCATAGTGTGTGTTAACCTAATTTATCTTTTTTTTGTGCTCAAAGTAAGAAGAGGGAAGCATATGTCAGTGGTGTTGTTAGGGTCAATGAAATGCAGATGATCAATATAATGCAGATGATGCATATTTTGAAATGCAGATGATCAATATAATGCAGATGATGCATATTTTGGAATATGAGGCAGTTAAATCAACAATTGGTATTTTTAGTAAAATATTTTTCTTTAATATTTGAGAATGCTTGAACAAATTACAACTATGATTAAAATAATGTAATGGAGTAAACAGCAAATAGAGTTGTAACTTTACTAAACACAAATTCATACACCTCTATTTTATAGGATGAAGTAGAAAGAAAAGGAAGTATTCTTGTGGATTATAAGGAACTGATATGTGATAAAGAATTAGTGGAATCATTACCTGATGTTGCTGTTGAATTAAGAGATACACCACAAAGAATATTGGACTGCATGGGTCTGGCCATACATCAGGTAAATGATAAATAAATTTCCTATGTTTTGAAAAGCAGGCCAGCATCAGAAAATGAATTAAAGCTGTCCCATCATTTAGAGGTATCATGTAGTTGCTTCAAAAGATGTTTGAGTATCTGCACATGTGTGCATGCATAGCAATTTTGCTGATATTCACAGCAGAATTCTCACACACAAAAGCAGATGAAAGCTGGAAACAGCTGCATTAGGACTTTACAGTGCTAAGTAGTTTGGTTTCTAATTGCAGAGGCCTCTAAACAAAGTCAATTGTGGGGATTAGGGGATCCTTTGGAATAGTGTAGCAGGGACAATGCATACTACAATGGAAAAGAAAAATAAATTACAAGACAAGTTTCCCTTTGATAGTTAAAAGCACCATCTGCTTCTAAAAATGATATTTCTATATTAATTACTTAATGGAAGTCAGGCAGTTTCTTTTTTATTCTGTAGGTATTGATCAAAGATCTTGAAAAACATGCTGCAAAGCTGCAAGAGCAAGAAGGGCTGCCCATTGATGAAGAGCCTATTATAAATGTGCCACTTATTCATGCAAGGTATGAAAAAATATTCAATTATGAGAAAAACTGAAAATGTTTTTTAAAGTTTTGTAAACTTTCTTGTATATGAATACAAAATGGCAAGAACTCTAAGTCACTGACATTTTTGAGAAAATGATAACATAAGAAATTGTAGAAAATTTTAATAATATTACTAATTTCTAGAGTATCACAGAAAGCTGGTATTAAACTTGTACCTGTAGTCATGTTGACCAAATTGTGGATTGACCCCAGTCAATGCTAGGATTGTTTTTACCTGGTGCAAAGAGCTAATTTATCACACAAAGCAGAAAATTGCAACCTCTTTATTCTGTACATCAACAAAGAGGTGTTCTTGGGATCCAAATCACAAATCAAGAACCTCTGAAAAATATAGTAAATTACCATAATTTTTATACATTTAAAAAAAGACCACACAAAAATCATATAACTAACAAGCAATAGGCAACAACTAGTAAATTATTCATACCATTGGTAGATGGCCTTCTCAGAAGTTGGGTTCATTACTAAAATATTGTAGCCCTTGTCCTTGTCCTTTTGTCTCTAATTGATAGCTGAATATACAAAAATTTCTAAATAATTTATCTACAAAAGGAAAGGGGAGTTAGCTTTAAATCTACTGCTTCTGGGGGAAAGGATGGTACTTTTTATATAATAGCAACCGCATGATCTTTCCAGGAATGTGCAAGGCAGAGCAAGCTGCTAAAAAGGGAAAGAGAAAAAAATTGAGTTTCTCTAACTCAAGCCAGCTATACCAGTCCTTCACTCACCTAATTGAAATGATGATACTATTGTTGCATGTAGGAATAATTTCTCTTAGAGAAATTATTTCTCTTAGATTTATCAATGAGATACACTTATTTCAGAGAAATACCTTGATAGGATTACATCTTTCTGTTTATTTGATTTGTGAGGCCAAATATTTTTTCATTCCTACTTTATAGCAAATGAAATTTTCTATTTTATCCCCTCTGAAACCATAGACACCTGCAAGGTTAACCATGAATCACTCAGAAATAACTTGAGAGAAATACGTTATTTAGAAATAGACCTAAAAATTAAATGGGCTTAAGTGTGTCTAAAATAGCCCTTCTCCAGAATGCAATCTTGGGTTTTATTATGCTTGAATGCAATTAATATGAACTTTCATTCAGACCATCTAGCAGTAATTATTTTCTGCCTTGAAGGATATTGCTTTGAAAATATCTCATCACTGTACTAAATCTGTGGAAGGACTTTTTCCATTATGTCTTTGCAGACATTGCCATATAATTGGAATGATGTATTACAGCCTGAAAATTCTATTTTTATTTGAAGTAGCAGGACTAAACATTTCAAGACATTACTGAATGTTTCAGTTTTTTGTACCATTGGATCGATTATTTTCTGGAAGCCATAAAATCATGACATTGTAAAGGTTCCTAAATTGAATGTAGCAATTATATTATGTAAGAATAACTTAATAAAGAAAAAACTTCGCAGGAAGCTTTTATGTTTAATATTCTGATTAACTATTAAAATGCATTAATATCCAAATGCATACATATATGCAGCTTTTCTCTGAATTTTGGTGTGCTAAAATAATTTTCAGTATAAGTGAAAGTGGATACATGGAAATAAGTTTTTACAATTATAATGTATGCGCTAAGACTGATTCACAATAGAAAATAATGTTATTTTAACATATGCAGGATATTCTTCTAGGAAAAAAATGCATTGGCTTCATTTAGATAAAATTAAATTCAGTTTCATTTAAATCCATGACACGTAAGTTATGACAAATTAAATTTTTTATTACCACTCTATTACACACACCATTGTTTTCACCAATAGTTATTATATGAATAGTACTATTTTAAACATGATGAACTTCCACCAAATTATCAGTATGTTTATTTAATTTGAATATGTTTTAATATTTTTAGAGTGTACAACTATGATCCAATTAGTCAAATTAAGAATATTCGAGCTAATTGCTATGGGAAGTATGTTGCTTTGCGTGGGACTGTTGTGCGTGTTAGTAACATTAAACCTATCTGCACCAAGATGGCCTTTATATGCAGTACCTGTGGAAATACTCAGAGTTTTCCTCTCCCTGATGGAAAATACACTCTTCCAACAAAGGTAACAAAAAAGCCCTCAAATCAAAAGTGCTACCTCCTACTTGTTTCTGAGTTGTATTTAAAGTAATACTTTTTTGGGATGTGCCGTTTACTGCACTTTTAAGGACATGAATCATCCTTTGATGAAGGGATTTTAAAAATTGTAATTCATTTGAAGAGTATCTTTTTTGATGGAAATACAAATTAATCAAGGATAAGTGCAAGCCTCCCCAAAACAAACACAACAATTATGGCTCACAACAAATAAAGTTGTGGTATAAACTTTCTTTGATACTAAAATTTAACATTAATGTGTTTCAGTGTTCTTTGCCTGAATGTCATGGACGATCCTTCACTGCAGATAGAAGTTCTCCTTACACAGTTACAGTGGACTGGCAGTCAATTAAGTAAATATATAATGTTATCCTAATATTTTGGAAAATTAGAAATGCAGATTATTTACAGTAAATGTAAGGAATTAATTATACAATCTCCTTTATTGTAATGCTAAAACATTACATTGACTAATAATTCCATTTGAAGAAAAAAAAAACCCTAATTTTTCCTATAAAGTTATTCTTGATCCAGAGATAGTAATCTCCTTTTTCTGTAAGATTGGTATTGTGAGAAATCTAGATTGAGCTCTGCTATTTGTATTTCTCCTTTCCTCATAACATGTGTGTGTGTGTTTCTGAAGATGTGTGGGTGCATATTTTAAGAAAGATTTTGTGGATTTTTGATTCATAATTCATTTAAACCTATCTTCTGCTCTGAGAAGTGTACATTGGTACTCCAAAACCAAAGGAAAAATCACAACGTTTGTTTTTACCTACCTATATATACTCAATATTTTATAAATCTTAATTCTCCTCCACCAGTGGTATCATTTCTTTTTTTATTATTATTAACTTGGTATTCCAGAATTCAAGAACTCATGTCAGATGATCAGCGAGAAGCTGGGAGAATTCCTCGGACAATAGAATGTGAATTGGTTCATGATCTTGTGGATAGTTGTGTTCCAGGAGATGTAATTACTGTTGCAGGAATTGTCAAGGTATCGAACACGGAAGAAGGTGAAATATATCAACTTTTATGTATTGACATCTGTACAGTATTTTTTTCCATTTTAGAAAATGGCTATTAATTTAGTTGTCTAGGAGTATATTTGTATTTTTCCCAATTAGTGGGCCAAAGCTGAATTTATTAGTGTCAAAGACTACAGCCACAAGATTTAAATTAAAACAGTATATTGATACACAACTACTTGAAAACAGTGTTTTCAGAGAGAAACTGCCCTTCTTTCCTTCTGGGTAGTGAGGGCAGCTGAAGCCAAGAGGTGCTGTATTTTTAGTGGCAGAGTGGTCTTCAGAAACAGTGTCCTTCATAGCATTCAAGATGGTGAAAAATCAACATTTCCAGAGACCATTGTAACTAAACACAGAGTTTTAGCCAGTTTTGTATTTTTATCTTAGTTACTTTATCTTAGTTTACTTGGATCTTGTAGCTTATTTTATTTACTGGATTTTAAGATTTTTTGTGGCTGTTTTAATGTTTCTCCATCAAATAAGCCTCCAAGTATCACTTGGATTATGGTGGGGTACAAATGCACTAAACAAACAAACAAATAAACATACTTTACAAAACAGGACACATAAAGCCACGTAATAAAGGAAAATATGTTTAGCTCAAGTTTCATTACCCAAACCAGGTAACATCCTAAGTTACATCTTAAAGCAGAAAGATGATCATGATCTTTCTATTGATATTTTAACAGGAGCATCAAGAAATAAAAATGATAAATGTGTTTTCCTATTATACATTGAAGCAAACTCTATCAGTAATACAAAAGGCCAGAAAATCAAGAATTATGAACATGGATTAAACCAGCAAGGATGCATGGAGTTTTCACTTAAAGATCTTTATGCAGTCCAAGAAATCCAAGCTGAAGAGAATCTGTTCAAGCTTATTGTCAGGTATGTCATTTATTGCAAGTCAGGGGATGTATTTTATTTGCCACCATGTTTCAGCCAACCCATTTTGAGTATTCACATATGTCTGGAGTACATGCTCTTTTGTACAGAAAAAACATTTTGTAAAACATTAGTTATTAAGTGTTATTGAATTCGTAACATCTTCAAAACATGAACATGATGTAGAAAAAAATATCAGAGATTGGACCATTACAAGATATTTTTAATATTCATGAAAGGGTAACTACAAGTTGCTTTTAGCATTTAATTTGGTAGGAGTCACAATGTTGTAAATATCACATCAAAACAAACAATCCAAGCAATTATAATATTTAATGTGTTCTACACATGCTATTTATCTTTCCTTCTGGTTATTCTAGAGCTTAAGGGTCGTTGGTGCTCTCTAAGCTTGGTTGTTTTCTTGCAGACATTTCGTTACCCAAACTAGTCTAATACCACTGATGATGTTAGCTAGTTTGGGTAACGAAACATCTGCAAGAAAACAGCCAAGCTCAGAGAACACCAAAGACCCCTCATATTAACTAACCCTGAAGCTACAAATATTTTCCTTTCTTGGTATTCTAGAACTGGATTGAAAATAGGGCTTAGAGAACAGGACATAGAAAGTCCCCACCCAAGTTAAGAACCTAGAAAAATTAAAAATCCAGTGGAAATCCAGTGTGACTATAAGTTAGTCCTTTTTGGACCCATGCTCAGTGGCTGGTAACCCATCCATGGAATTAGCAACTGCACAGTAGTTTGTTTATTTCCCAATAAATCTTACAGGTCTGGGGTACCCTCTCTCGCATCTAACTACTAACCAAGCCTGATCTTGCTTAGTTTCCAAGCCAGATAGCAGGTACTATTGCTGGTGCCTGACAATGTAAATTGTAATTCTGTTTTAGAGAACTTCCTGCCCCCCCAAGCCAACAATAATGGAGGATCTGTCCTACCATATCCATCAGATATATCAGATCTATAAATCAGCAAAACTTAGGTGTTTTAAAGTATGGTAATAGAACTATTGAGAGCAAGCATGGTACAGATGTTAAGCTGTTTGATTGGCGTTGGGGAACTTCAAGCTCAAGTCCACTTATGGCTTTGTAAGTGACTTGGAGCCAATCATCCTCTGTTAACTCCACCTTTCTCACAGGTAATGTTTTGGTTGAGAAAAGTAGGGAAAGTTATGTCTCCCATTTCCCCCCCTCCCCCCAATATGAAAGGCAAGATATAAATCTGACAATAAATATTTGTAAAATGTCTTACCACCCTGTTGAACTGATAGAAATGCAGTAAAGAACTTATTATGAGTTCTTACAGCATTGTAGGAAATGGCAGATAATGGCACCCTCTCTGCTGCTGGCAAAATATGGCATTGTTGAAAAGCTTCAGATGTAGGAGGTGATATCAGTTATACTATTTATGACATCACAAACACCGCTGTGGACAAAGCATGAGGCTTAAAAAGGTTACAACGTGTCCACTGACAATCTGTCTTTTAAATATTATTTCCAGTCTACAACTGATTTAATACTAGGCTACAACGATTCATCTTGTTTGTTATCTAAAAGGATAGTCTAAGAGTACAGTACAAGAATTCTTTTTGTGTAACAAGTAAACATTTATGCATGTTGGAAATCCTATCCATTCTAAAAGATAAAGCCTAAACTTAATTACATTTAACTTGAATTGATTTTAGTGGCATAATAAATAATTTATTAGATTTAGCATAGCTACCTACTCCAAACGGCTCTGGGCGGCTTTAATGTAAAAGTAAAAATTAAAAACATTGCAACAAAATGTTATTGCTACTTTCATGATTAATTGCATGGTCAGCCAGATATTTAGACTGGATTTGGCATAGGTATCCACCTACAGAGTCCTTCCTAAGGATCAGGGATAGGCAGATATTGATACTTGATGGTATTAAATGTATCATCATAGGATGCAAGCTGTTCCAACTAAAACTGTGTTTTGCAATTGACTGATAGTGATTTTGTCAGTGCTAATGGTGTTCAAGTCATGTTTCAGATGTTTTGGGATTGCATCCAAGGTGCCTATTACTATTTGGTACATATTTGCTTTCTACTGCCACAGTCGTTCCACTTCTATCTGCAGGTCAAAGAGTAACTAATATCTAGTAGATGTTATTTTCTGAGTTTCTCTTCGCCCTCACAATATATAATTGAGAAAACTTATTTTTCAAATATAGATTGTAGTCTTGCACATTCCTGTATTCTTGGCTGTTTTGGGTGTTCTCTCTCTAGTATAGTAATAAACTCATACTTTGCCTATGTGCTTTTAGAAGGCTATAGAATTTGATAGGAGAGAACCAGTTTGGTGCAGTGGTTAAGGTGCTGGCCTAGAATCCAACAGATTATGAGTTCTAGTCCTGCCTTGGGCATGAAAGCCAGCTGNNNGACTTTGGGCCAATCACTCTCTCTTAGCCCTACCCACTTCACAGGATTGTTGCTCGGAGCAAAATAGAACAGAATATTGATATGTTTGCAAACCTTGAGTAATATATGCAAAAGGATAATTCCCCCCATAGGTAATCCAGTATGCATCCATACTTAAGTAGTATTGCACAATGTACACACATTCTTTTTATACAGGGTTTGTGAATAAATAGATTTGAGATACATAATCTTAGATATGTTTTTTCCATTATATTTAACCTGGTAATATATTTTTTTTCTTCCTAGCTCTCTCTGTCCTACTATTTATGGTCATGAGGTAAGTAAACTCTAACAGAAATATTCAATGAATTGTATTCCAAATGCTTAGTAGAAAATAAAATGTATTATGGGCTTTGTTTATAAAGTACATTTTAATTGCCTGCTAAGAAAATGTGAATGAGGTTATTGTTTCTGTGGTGTTTCTGTTATTGAAATCCCACTATTAGCATTACTAATATTATTCAGTATATTATATCAGCATTAAAATGAGTTTTTAATTCCTCACATAATCTGATTTATGCTTGTTTTCAAGACCTTAATAAAACTATATGGAAGGGTTCTGACAATATGCTAATAGCTACCTATAAAAATGTACCATTATTTTATTAAAATGATCCATGAATTAAATAATGCATAATGGTTAAAAAGACTTGTATGATAAAATAACATCCTTACTGTTCTGGTACTGTTGTGCTGTAAAAGATTTTGTAACAATTTTTGGAGGACTTTATTTGATGCTGCACTTCACAAGACTGAAAGAAATGAAACAAAGGGTTTTTTTTTAATTGTCTGAACCTCGTATGTTACCATTTCATTTTATTTCTACTTCTGAAGAGTTAGAGGCTTCTTACAAATATTGATAGAGAATATCTGGATCATGTAGTACTTAGACTGAATTGTCCCTTGCAAATATTTTATGCATTGCTATCTTGTGTCACAGGTAGTAAAAGCTGGTCTAGTGTTGGCATTATTTGGAGGATGCCAAAAATATATGGATGATAAAAACAGGATTCCTATTCGAGGGGACCCACATCTTCTCATGGTTGGAGATCCAGGACTGGGGAAAAGCCAGATGTTGCAAGTATGGATTCATTTGTTTATGCATGCAACTTATTTTTTTATGCTTAACTACCAAGTTTTTTGAAATAGTATTTTGTAGCACTGGATATCGTATTATTTCAGAATAATTACATATATTCTTCTTTGGGCATTTTATTCTTTTTAATATAATTGGGTATATTATCAGTATGGATAATTGGTCTATAATATGCAAAGCTAGCCTTTTCAATTTGTTTCTTCAGGCTGTGTGCAATATTGCACCTCGTGGAGTATATGTCTGTGGCAATGCCACTACTACATCTGGTCTGACTGTAACTCTGTCTCGAGACAGTTCCTCTGGAGATTTTGCACTAGAAGCTGGTGCTCTAGTACTTGGAGATCAAGGTATAGTGTTCTAGTGTATTTATCTGGATAAGAAAACTACGTAAACCTTATAGATGGGTACATTTATGATAGTATAAACTTCCCTTTTACTAGAAGCTTGAGATGCAATCTTAACTGACAGGCATATATTTTTCAAATATTGGGAAACAGAGAATGGGAGGAATCTGATGAGAGAAAAGTAAAACGTATAGGCTGGTAGTGATGATTACATAAAAGCAAGAAATACTTACATAGGCAGATACTTTGAGCTAAATTCCCCTCTCGTTCATGTCGGAGGTACCATATAAGGCGCTTTTTGGGTTGAAAACATTAGCCGGTGACATCACTGCTGACCGCTGTCCCGGGGGGGATGCCTGTGGAAGCTCTTGTCCCTGTCAAGGAGCTGGAGTGGAGGGATGACAGCTCACCCTGCCATGCAGCACTCTGATCTTGAACCTGGGCTTGCTAACCTCTAACCCAGCTTCCTAACCACGTGAGCCAGTGTGCTTCTGAAAGCTAAACTGATTACATATTTTATTTCATTTTAAGAATTCACCACTCCTTTCTGGCACTGAAGATTTACTTAGTTTGGTAATAAAACATCTTCAGGCAAACAATCGAGTTTAGAGGGCACCAAAAGTCCACTGCTGAAATGATTGGCTGTTTTGAGTTTTCCATATCAGTTGCAAAAAACTATTAAACAAAGTGTATGCCTAACATGTGATGAGCTGCAATGCAAGTATCCTTCAGAAACTTATTTAATGAGAATTGAGGAATTTCTGTTATTCGGAAAAAAAAATACAAGCTCTAAATAAAGTGTAGCATAATAATATATACAAAAAATTATTAATAATAAGCATTATTTAGGAATTCTAAGAACCTATTAGTTTGGTTGTCTTCTTTAAATACCTACTGTGAAAGATTTTACCTGTTAGTGAAAAGGGAATTCTTAATTTAAATACTATTTTTTTCCCTGAATAAATTTCATTTTGAACATGATGGATTTTTTATCAGCAGTCTTCTCAGAATTGAACAATTGCCTTGCTTACTTTGTAATTATTTTTCTTTTAAGGTATATGTGGAATTGATGAGTTTGATAAAATGGGGAGCCAGCACCAAGCTTTGCTGGAAGCTATGGAACAGCAAAGTATTAGTCTTGCTAAGGCTGGCATTGTTTGTAGCTTGCCAGCAAGGACATCAATTATAGCTGCAGCAAATCCAGTTGGGGGTCACTATAACAAAGCCAAAACTGTATCTGAGAATTTAAAGTAAGTACCGTATTTTCAAAATGTCTGCTTTATAGTTTACAAAACAAACAAAAAAGTAAAGAATTTCTAATAACATTTCTTTTGTGTGAATTTTGTGTAAATTCTGAAGCTTATTCAGTTCTTTGAGGTAGAACTGTAGTACTGTACTGGATTTGTTTGTTTTTTTCCATGTAGGATGGGAAGTGCTTTGTTATCCCGATTTGACTTGGTATTCATACTGCTGGATGTTCCAAATGAAGATCATGATCATTTGCTTTCTGAACATGTGATGGCGATGAGAAATGGAAAACAGACTGGATGTAGCAGTGCTACTGTGACTCGTGAGCATTCTCAGAATTCAAATATATCAGTCCTTGAAGTTTTTTCAGACAAACCACTAGCAGAGAGATTAAAGGTAAAATATTTATTCATGTTTTGACTTACTATATCTTATCATCGGGGAATGCTGATGATGTCTGGAAAAAATGATATATTTAGTACATTTGAAATAAATTGTTTTGAGATAAGATGTTTTGTATATTTAGTATGTTTGAGATAGGTTGAGTATAGTTATTAGAGGAATACGATACTCCTTTTTTGCTACAACATAGTTTGCAAACTTAACATAGCATTATGGGGGATTGAATTATTTCTTTTAACTTTTCTGTTCTTGAAACTGCTGGCCTCATAGAGTAATCTAGAAAGTGTAAAAAAAAGTTAGAAAATCAGAATTCTGTAATATATGAAAAGAATAAATGGAAATTAGCAATATCAAATGCACATATAAATAAAAAGAACAGCAAAGTCTTTATAAAAGTAACTTTCCTTGAAGTTTTTAGTCAAGTGTTCAGTTTCTGCTTGGAAGAAATAAGCTTTTGGGTAAAGAGCTAAAGGGATGCCAGTTCCAGTGGACAAAGCACTGGGGAGTAGATCTCAATTATTAAGCTTCATTTTTGTACAGTGCTTTAACACTCCAATATGAGAATTCATGTAACAAATGTACAATAGTCTGTGTTATGATTACTTTTTTGTGCTTCTGAGGTTGAGGTGGGAGGTTAACTTGTGTCATTAAATTCTCTTTGAGAACTTATAGCTCCTATCTGCTCATACCATTTATTTTTTCCAGTTGAAATGGAATATTATAATGTCTAAATAGTATTTTTAACTGTTAGCTCATTCCAGGAGAAAACTGTGACCCAATTCCGCATCAGTTGTTAAAGAAATATGTTGGTTATGCAAGACAATATGTTCATCCCAAGCTATCTCCAGGAGCTGCTCAGATACTTCAGAAATTCTATCTTGAGCTCAGACAACAAAGTCAAAGAGCAGATAGTACACCCATCACAACACGACAGCTGGAATCATTGATCCGCCTTACTGAGGTACTTCTTCATTTTACAACTGTTACTAAGAATTTTATAGTAGGTGTATTTTGACAGCCCAAAGTACTGGATTTTAAAACATGGAGACTATAATACAGAATTTTTTTCTTACGTTGACATATCTGGTTTATTTTAAATGACACATGTTGATGCTACCTGACATTGAAAATGGATCAAATCTAAATATTTTTGTGACTTGAGGAAAACCAATGTTTCTACCATTTTTTTTGTGGAAACATATAGTACCCATGGTACTATAAATAAACAAACTGGCATCTGATCTATACATATACACATNATACATGAAGGCACCCATATATATCAACATTGACTTGAAGGCATCAAAAACAAAGAAATAAAAAAATAAGGAGGGAGTGGCCCAGATACCTTGGAGCTGTTCCATAGGAGAGAAAGCATCACTAAATAGATTCAAGCCCAGGGGTCACTGGAGGTGGCATTCTGTCTTTAGGAAAATGGTACTTCTCTTAGGAAATCTTACTGGTACAGACAGATTCAAAACAGTTGCTGCACAGCATGGAGGCCAGTACAACAACATCACTCTCCACTTGTCCTTCAAACCTAGCCTAAAAATAGCACCTTGCATCCAGTTATCTATGGAGCAGTACCAGTTGCTTCCTGTAGTATCTTGTAGATGACAAATTGTCTCTCCACCTTATTTACCTTGGAGTTATAACTGATGCAACATCTGAAATACAGATAGGCACATCCCCAAGAAGGAAATTTTCTCCCAAGTATCAGTGATATATGCCAAGTTTGCCTTTTCATCCAAGATCAAATCATGGATGAGAATTTATTAAAGGCAGACCACTATATAAATAATGTTTATTCTAATTGGCAAGCCTTCTAAATTTTGAAGTACAGAATTTGTTCTTAGGTCAGCTAGGTATGGTCCTTTAAACTAGGGGGTTTAACTGTTACAATATATTCAGAACACCTGTTTTGCTGCTAAACTATGGTTTCTCTAATATCTCTTTCCAATCTTTTTTAATTAATTGAAGTTTTAGTAGGATTGGTATGTTAGCTGTAGTCATTTTAATGTTTTAGTAATGAAAATCTTTATTTGCAATTCACCAGTTTGTACTGACATGTTTTTGAAAAAAAAATTTCACAAAATTCAGAAACCTTGTGATAATAACGCAGTAATCAAATTGAAGAATGTAACTTTTTTTCAGGTCTAATGCAAATTTCTTTCGCAATCGGGTGCTCAGTCATGGGATTGGCTTGACATGGAATGTGAACTCAACCATTATGATTTGTAAAACATGATTTGTGGCTTAGTATTGTGTGTCAGCCCAGCTAAGCAAACTGTGTCTTATTCAATGAACTATTTCTAATATGAATGTGATTTTAACCATGCCGTTTCTGATCCAATTAAATATGGGAGATTTCTATATAATATTACCGTTACTGCTTTTCTTTAAGGCACGATCAAGATTAGAGTTAAGAGAAAAGGCCACCAAAGAAGATGCTGAGGATGTTGTTGAAATAATGAAATACAGGTAGTAGAAACTTAAATACCACGGTAATAAAATAAAAAGCTGTGAGCCTGTAACATACAAACTGAACAATATGCAAATTGATGCATTTTTCAGCAAATATAAATCAAAGTATTTTGAAAAATAATCCAAAGTAGAGTAACATGCATTGAATAAACCAAGCACAACCTGAGTAGAATTATAAAGTAAATGTGTTCTTTTATTAAGCTCATTAAAACTCTGATTAAGAAAAAATTTGAAGAAAGTTCTCTGCCTCATTTTCAGTTGTATTTTTCATTTTACTTTCTTGCTGACTATGTACATTTTGGTTTACTCTTTTCTCAAGTATGTTAGGAACTTACTCTGATGAGTTTGGGAAATTGGATTTTGAGCGTTCTCAGCATGGTTCTGGAATGAGCAAAAGGTCACAAGGAAAGAAATTTATTTCTGCCCTCCATCGTGTTGCAGAAAGAACTTATAACAACATTTTTGAGCTTCATCAACTCCGGCAGGTTGCTAATGAATTAAACATGAAAGTAAGTTAAAATAAATATGTACTCTAGAAGGATAAAATTAGCTACTGATGTTATCAGCTATTGGTAACATAGTTGGAAGAGAGAGGGTTATTGTTGCTTCCAGATTCTGTGGTTCTATTGATTGAAGTGACCTGGAGCTCCAGTTTTACTTTAGAAATGATATTTGAATTTGATATTACTGGTATTAGCAATAGCACTTAAACTTATATACTGCTTCACAGTGTTTTTCAGCTCTCTCTAAGCAGTTTACAGAGTC
>AZIM01000681.1:440160-460663 GCA_000516915.1 Ophiophagus hannah | reverse complement strand
CCCAGATTGTTGGGGGCAATAGGCTGATTCAGTAAACCGCTTAGAGAGGGCTTTGAAGGGGTATATAAGTTATATATATTGTAAAGGGGTATATAAGTTTAAGTGCTATTGCTATTTTATTATTTTGCAGGAACTTTAATACTAGAATTTTTAAATTAAAAAAAAACACATTTTATTTTAAAAATTATATTCCTTCCTTCCTTCCTTCCTTCCNCTTCCTTCCTTCCTTCCTTCCTTCACCAATAGAGAGCATTATAACCCTGATATTTTTATGGCAACGTTTAAAAGTTGCATCTTTTGGGGGGAAACAATTAGAAAAATGAATTTGCATTTCCAAAGGGGGTGACAAGTGCCATGGAGTTTTTCTCCTCTAAAGAAGGCTAATTGATATTCAGTGGCACAGCTGTTGCTGCTAAAAGGAGTCTTTATTAGAAGGGATGGAGAAGCTGCAGCAGAGAGAAAAACTGAATGGAGGGGCTTTAAGAAAGTGGGTAGTTTGGAAAAGATAAGGCTGCAGGGGAGGAGGAAGCAAAAGCTGCTTAAAGAAACAAGTGCAAAAAAAGGAAGTTGCAGAGGTGAGTAAAATGATGGGAAGCAGCGGATGGGAAAAGTTACGAGAAGACAAACTGTCCCAAACCCAATAAGTAAAGCTGCCTGTGTTGCAAAAGCAGCATTTATGGGACGAGGCAATCAGTGTGGAAAATAAGAGATTGTTATTGACCGAATCCTCCTGCTCTTGAAAAAGGGAATAAACCTTTAAGTCAGCCAAGTAATACTTATTAAGAGATCTTAAGGGAAGAAAATAAGCAGAGGGAACTGGATAAAGAAGTTTAATGTCAACAGGGAACTGAAGTGTTCAAACAGCTTACAGTTTTTACAGTAATTCCTAAGGACTTTAGCTTACACTGTTGTGCACAATTATTAGGCTGTATTTTGGAGGATTAATTTTATTATTGAACAACTACAGTGGTCTCCTTGGTCAATCCAAAATATCAATAAATTTCAAACTTGAATATTTAAGAAAGTAAAAGTGAGAATGTGTGCACAATTATTGGGCAACTATTAGTGTGCAGATTATTATGCAACTAAATGAAAAGCAAAAATTTGCCCATCTCACTCGTTTGTTTGCATCTGTTAAAGTGAGAGTAATAAACAAACAACTCAAAGTGTACAAATAAACATTTCTGACATTTCAAAAAAAAAAAAATCAGCGACCAATATAGCCACCCTTCTTTTCAATAACAGTCATAAGACTTCCATTACTGGAATCTGTCAGTTTCTTGATCTGTTGACGATCAACTGTTTGTGCAGCAGCAACCACAGCCGCCCAGCCACTGTTCAGAGATGTGTACTGTTTTCTTTCATTGTAAATCTCCCATTTAAGAAGGGCCCACAAGTTCTCAATATAGTTTAGGTCAGGTGAGGAAGGGGGCCATGTCATTATGCTTTCATCTTTAAGGCCTTTACAGGCTAGCCACTCAGTGGAGTACTTCGATGTATGCAATGGAGCATGGTCTTGAATAAAAATCATGTTCTTCTTGAAAGACTTTTTCCTGTACCAAAAGTGTCTTCTAAAAACTGGCAATAGGTTTGGAGTTGATTTTGAGTCCATCTTCAACCTGAAAAGGTCCAACTAGCTCATCTTTAATAATAGCAGCCCATACGATTACCCCATCTCCACTTTACTGGCGTCTGAGTTGAAATGGAGCTCTGTGCCCGTTACTGATCCAGCCATAGGGCCATCTGTTTGATCCATCAAGAGTCACTCTCATGTCATCAGTCTATAAAATCTTTGAAAAATCTGTCTTCAAATATTTCTCGGCCCAGTCTTGCCGTTTCAGCTTACGTGTCTTATTCAGTGGTGGTTGGGTTTCAGCCTTCCTTACCTTGACCGTGACTCTGAGCACTGAACACCTTGTACTTCTGGGCACTCCAGGTAGGTTGCAATTCTGGAATATGACAACACTGGAGGATAATGGGTTCCTGGTAGCTTCATGTTTGATTCTTCTCAAATCGTTGGCAGTAATGTCTGTCTTTTTTTCTCAATACGTTTCTTCCATGTTCCCTGTTGAATATTTGCAACAAAACATCATGGTTCTATCTTAGCAATTTCAGGAGCCCTGCATACCTCTGAAAAACTTCTTTTTACAATTTTTGACTTTTCAGTGTCAGTTAAATCTGACATCTTTTGTGGCCCATTTTTTCCTGAGGAAAAGAAGCTGCCTAATAATTATGCACACCTTGATATAGGGAGTTGATCTCCTTAGGCCACACCCTCTCTCATTACACGAATACACATCACCTGATATGCTTGTATTCAGTAAGCATTCAGGTTTATACAGCTTGGAGGTGGAAAATATCATAAAAATGATGATATGGTCAAAATGCTTGCCTGATAATTGTGCACACGGTATATATATGCCTGAGGAAGATCCCTACATTCTTCTGTCAATTGTTGAGTTAGTTGCTAAAAATGGAACTTAAAAGAATCGGTTCAAAGTTTGATTAAAAAGGGATCTATAGGGAAGGAGCTCCTTCATATAGTGTCTTGAAAAACCCTGAATATTTAAATGTCTAAAATGGGGCCTGTTTATTTCGGAAGAAAGGAGGAAATTTTATGTGGCGTTTGGTACATGAGAGATACACTTGTTAAAGAAATGATTAGATGGAACCAAGATACATAACCTGGAGGAAATAATAGAATTTTGCTCAATTTTATTTTCTGTTTCTCTCTGAGTTAAAGTTGAAAATAAAAGCAGCCAAATAGAGTAATGGGATCAGAAAGGAGTTGCCTTTAAATATGGCAGGTCTGAGATAAATCCTTCAGTCCTGGATACAAACAGTGAAGTACCATTTGTGTTGAAAACTTAAAAACCCATAAAACTTCAAGGGAAAGGATCTAGAGATAGCATGTTATAATTGTTGGGAAAATGGTCACATGGAAACTCTTATTTCAAGAAATCAATGGTTGATTAAAAAAAAGTAATACTGCAAATCATTAGTCAAAAAAATGTTAAATGAAGAGGTGTACCGATGCGGATTCTCTTTTTTTTAATCACAGTTAAGTTATAGGGCAAGGTAGCTTGTGATTGTTGGTAACCTAAAATTTTTGGATTGGTGGACGCAGGTGTCTTATCTACAGTATCATAAACTCAGAATTGGTGTGGGTGGGGAAACATGATGTCTAGCCAGTATGTTAAAGCAGAAGGTTAGGAAGTCAAGATCCTTTTAGATTACCAACAAGAAAAGAATCTCAGTGGTGTAGACATGAGAAGGGTTTTTTGAAGTAGGCATAACCATCCCAAGGAGATCTATGTGCTGCTTTGTTCTGAATATTTGAGAAATTCAGAGGAGTTGATATCTGTATAGCTATATCCTTTTTATTAATCTGAAAATCAATCCATTTGCTGTTTAGTAGAAGAATTTTTACCTTTGATGTAAGAATCCCCAAAGAGATTTGCAACAATGCAAAAACAAATCAACCCTTTTCATTTGGTTAAAGTCATGGCCCGTTTTTGTTGCCTGTAGAGTTTCAGAGTGTAGGAATTTGTGTGTTCTTCTGGCAATGATGGGGAAAAGAGTCCCCACAGCTATTGAGTGGGAGATGGGAATAACTGGTTATCAGAGCTGAGCCTTCTTTTTGGAAGTTAAGGAAATTCCTAGAAAAGATACATACATTCCAATGCAGTAATTAAACATCTTAAACATGCAAAGTTTACCTCTTACCTTCCATAATATCAAAGTACATTAAGTTCAGATTTTTCATATTTGTTTTGTAATAATTTTTTTCTATGCTATTTCTTTTTTGTTGTAGTATGAAAACCCTTGGACTGTCCCTAATCTACTTTCTATGGCAAGGATTGGTTTGGCACCTATTTTGGGCTATTTGATTATTGAAGAAGATTTTAATGTAGCACTGGGTGTGTTTGCCCTGGCTGGAATAACAGATCTGGTAAGTCCTGTATATATATTTTTTTCTTTAAAAGTTGAGTTGAGAAATATTTTCAAATTCAGATCCTTAGTTCTTGAATCTGATTTTATAATCGTGTATTTTCAGGACCTCTTGTAGAAAAAAAAGATGGATATAAATCTGGCAGAAATTTAAATGTTTGGTTTCTTTCCCATACTATTTGTCTAACTTGCTTTTTCAGTTGGATGGCTTTATTGCACGAAACTGGGCCAACCAGAAATCTGCGCTGGGAAGTGCCTTGGACCCTCTGGCTGATAAAATCCTTATCAGTATCCTATATATTAGCCTGACATGTGCAAATCTTATTCCAGGTAAGCAAAGAAGCTGTCTTTTCAATGATTCTTCCTGTTGAATGATTTAAAAATAATGAATTGTTAAATATCAGAAGCAAATCTCTTTTAGTTTATTGGCACAGTTCAATACCCTAGTATATTGATACCATAGTTATAGTATTCAATCTCCATATAATAGTGTAAACAAATCCAATGGAAAAAAATGCAATACACAGGATATACCAAAAATCAGGCCCCATGGGCCAATTTTATTAATTAATTTTGTTTTTCAGACAAAATATTACTATATTTAGGGATGCTCAAAAATCACATGTAAAATGAGTAAGGAAGGGTTTGAAAGAAAACTGCATCCAATTTGAACGTTTCATGTAATATATATTGCATAGTTAATTAACTATAAGAACTTATTTTTGGTATATCATGTATATCCTTGTTGTTCATTGAGCTAATTTTCCTGATTTAATTTTATTATCTAAAATAAATTGCTGAACCTTTGAAGGGTTTTAATAATGCTGTAATTCTAAAGTGGTGGTTGATACAGTCAGAGGAGATTATAGCATTTGCATCTGCCTTACATTGTAATTTATGTTGAGCTATATATTCTCCCTTGAAGGCAGATTATGGTTAGCAAAACAATATACAGCAAACAGTAACAGATCTTGTGTATTTTATTCCCTTTTACTCAGGTTGAGGTTATTCCCTTCTAGGGATAGAGAAGAGGCAGCTAAATGCTCTAGGTGTATGCTGCTTTTGCCCACGCCAGAAACTAAATGCATTGTTCAGTTACACAGTAACCTCTGTAATTTATCTGTGTTGTGTTTGTGGTAATGAGTAGGTAGATGGTAGAATTAAATAACAGTGATTTAGACTAATTAGTCTTGTAGCAATTCATATGGACATGCTGTGAATTGGAATTATTTTTATGTAGTCTCAATATGACAGCCTGTTTGCTGCAGTGGTTGAGGAACCAGGCTAGAAATCTCCAGACTGAGTTGAAGTCCCACCTTAGGCACAAAGCCATCTGGGTGGGGCTGGAGGGTGATCTTTGGCCACTTGTTCTTAGCCCTAGAAAGAAGGCAGTGGCAAACTATTTCTGAAAATGTTGCCAAGAAAACTTCAGGGACTACAAGAGTAATTTAGATATATTTAAGAAGACTTTCACTATTTGTTTTTCAGTCCCTCTTACATCAATGATAATTCTAAGGGACATTACGTTAATTGCTGCTGTTTTCTATGTTCGATACAAAACTCTTCCTCCACCGGTAAGTATCCTACCATGTGTTAATATCTGTTTGATAGGATGTGTAAAAATTGTTCCCAAATGCAGGCTTGCTAAAATAGGAATCAGACATTTTTTTCTACACAGATGATGATACAAACAATGTTTTTCTGTAACAAAGAATTAGAGTCTGAAAGGGATTCCTTCCTCCTTCCTTATTTGGTCTCTCTCTCTCTTGTTTTTTGTATTTCTATCCAAGACAGATCTTTCTTTGAATGCTTCCAGAGGACAACCTTCCCTTATCTTCTTTCAGATAAAACTGTGGCTCCCAAAACTCTCCAGAATTCTTGAACTGTGCATGCTAATTTCCTTATAATATTTTTCCAGCCTTCCACTTGAGTGTTTACAAAATTATAAAAATACTCTCTCTAACCTTTCAGTGAAAATTAAAGAGCGTAATCTTTGTCTATCAGAATTTTCTTTGATCCTCCACTATTTCTTTATTATACCTTGCTCCGCTATACTTGTTAAACACCTCCAGCTTTCCTATTCATTTTCAAAATCTTCTTCAAGCTTTAAATTTGTCAACTTGTTGGCTCATCTCATNCTTGCCTAGCATCTCATTCTCAGTTGCAGAAGACTCTCCTGCTTATCCATAGAAATGACATTTCTTTTGCTGTTCCTAAACTTTTCTCTCAGAATGCCTGTTTGATTGCCTCCCTCACTTCCATGTTGCTCCTCAAAAACAACCTTTCTAAGAGGTGAAAGAACTGTCATTCCACTTATCCTATTGAAGTGAACCAAAATATTATTGAAATAATCACAGATCTCCTGTAGGATCCTGTGTCTGCTCCATGGTTTCTTTAGTCCCATTTGTCTTCTTAATTTAATTTCTTGTAAGCCATCTTCCTTCTATAGCGGATATAGACAATCTAAGCCCAAGACATAGGCAGCCTTCTATACCACCCAAGGATAGGTCCATCCAAATTCAATGGCATAACTATCAGATATTTTTTTCCTGTATATTTTGTTGCTAAAATAAAGAGCAGAGACTCTACTAAGTTCTGCTGGCTTCATGTGTTCGTTTTGTACTTTAAAATTTGGTGTAGTGGTGAAGGCGCCTGCCTAAAAACCAGGAGACTGTGAATTCTAGTCTCACTATAGACATGGGAGACTTTCACTCTCTCTCAGAAAAAAACCCACCTCACAGGGTTATTCCAGTGGGGAAAGTAGGGGGAGGAAGGAGTATCAGGTGTTTTCACCACCTTGACTTATTTATAAAAGAAACTAATGTAATATAAATAAATATATATATAAAAATTAAACACGGGGACAATAGTGTTCTAAAAGAGTTAAATATTTGAGTCTATTTTGACTACTTTTCCTGAAGCTGTGCGAACCCCAATCCCGTTTTCTACTCTGTTTACCTACAGAATAAATCAGATAAACGCATCAGAATTGCACTGTTAAACATCAGCGTAAAGATGTAGAATAAATATGCTGTGCTGCTAAAAACATCCGCTCGATTTTATCCCGTTCATAAATTCAGTCAAGGCTTTGTTTTCACCATGTTTATTAAAAGCAAGATTATTGTTATTTTTTTGTTTCTCACAGAAGACATTAAGTAGATATTTCAATCCATGTTACGTCACTGCTCAGTTAAAGCCAACGTTCATCAGCAAGGTAAGAACAACAGTATGTCATGCTGTGCCCATTTGGCAAACTGAATATTGCCTTGCAACACCGTTTTTTTTGTTGCTTCCTGCAATTTGATTGTCTTTCATGACTTAACCAGGTAGTCCTCACTTAACAACCATGCTGCTTGAAGTTGTGATGGGGCTGAAAAAATGGACTTACAATTCTCCTTGCAATTAAATCTGTCACAGTGCCCCTACAGTCACACAATCAAAATCCAGCATCTGGCAACTACCACATATTTATAATGGTTATAATATTCCCCCCTCCCCCATTTCTATGCCCTTTTGGCTGCCCTGCTGGAAGATGGCAGTACAGGTAGTCCTCAACTTACAACNNNTCATTTAATGACTGTTCAAAGTTACAACGATACTGAAAAAAGTGACTTATGACCNNTTTTCAGAGTTACAGCCTTTGCAGCATCCCTATGATCATGAGGTCAAAATTCGGATGCTTGGCAACTGGTTCATATTTACGACCGTTGCTGTGTCCCAAGATCCTGTGATCGCCTTTTGTGACCTTCTAACAAACGAAGTCAATGGGGGAACAAGATTCCCTTAACACCCAGGTTACTAACTTATCAACTGCAGTGATTCACTTAACAATTGTGGCAAGAAAGGTCGTAAAATGAGGCAAACTTCACTTAACAAATGTCTCACTTAAGAACAGAAATGTTGGGCTCTGTTGTGGCTGTAACTTGAGGACTACCTGTATACAACAGCCTCTTCATCTCAACCATAGAGGTAGTCCTTGATTTACAACCATGCATTTAGTGACAGTTCAAAGTTACAACAGCTCTTAACTTATGACCATTTTCCACACTTAACAACCATTGCAGCATCCCCATGGTCATGTGATCAGAATTTGGTTGCTCGGCATCGAATTTATGACGGTTGCAGTGTCCCGGGGTCATGTGATCACCTTTGACGACCTTCTGGCAAGCAGAGTCAATGGGGAACCAAGACTCACATAGGACAGTCATGTTGATTAACAGTGATTCATTTCACAATCATGGCAAGAAAGATCACAAAGTGGCGCAAAACTCGCTTTAACAACTGTCTCACTTAGCAACTGGAATCAGTGTTGATCTTTAAGTTGAGGACTATCTGTACTGTGCAGAGCAGCCAAAAGGACAGAGGTGAGGGCAGGTGGGGGAAGTTGAGGCAGAGGCAGCGCTGTTCCCACAAGGCAGGAAAAGGGAATTGGCCTCTTCTGGCTCAGCGATCCCCTGAAAGCACCTCCTGCCTTGGAAAAATCAGGCCAGGATCATCTTGAATCTGGGTGGGTCTTCACCTAATAACTGTGTGGGATTTGCTTAACAGGGGCAGCCAAGATTGTGGAAACTGCTGTTGTTAAGTGGTATAGTCACATGATATTTCGCTTACTGACAGCTTCGCTAGCAATGAGGTTGCTAGTCCCAATTCAAGTTGTTAAGTGAGGATTACCTGTAATCTTCTGCCCCAGACAGATGTGGAGGGACAGGGAATATGAACGAGAACAATAAAGAATAGATGACGTCCATAATGGGAGAAAATGTTGAAGTTCTTTGTTCCCTGAAAGAGAATGATGCCTGAATGGCAAAATAAATATATAAAGGAAGAGTGAATGGGCAAAGAGAAAAAAGAAGATGAAGTTGTGGGTGGAATGAGTTGATGGGATCCTCAGAGAGGAAGTAAAGGCAACCAGAAAGATGAATTTTGTTGGTGTAAATTAGATAAAGCTGTATTTTCTTTCCTATATTATATTTTCAATATATTTGGTTTACCCTTCCTTTCTCCATTTCTGTGACTTACATTACATTGCTTACCCTGAAAGGGGGGAGCATCATGGGCACGTATTGTATGTGCAGTATTTTTTCTGTGAAAATGCACAGAGTGACCTTAGTTTTAATCTAATCTATTACCAGGTGAACACAGTAGTACAGCTCATCTTAGTAGCAGCTTCTTTAGTTGCTCCAGTTTTCAATTATGTGGACAGTGTGTATCTTCAGACTTTATGGTATGTAATGTTACAATTATTGTTATACTATTAGAAAGTGGAAAAGCAGGCAATGTAAGGAGTATGATGAAAGCTCAGGCAATTTTACTTACTGCATGTTGTTCGATATTGGCCAGTTTTGTGAGATTCAAGATAGTTCATGAAAGCAAGAAGAAACACAATAAAAATAGGAGCAAACACAGCAATGGTCTATCTAAAAAACAGTTTTCAAACGATGAGCCCATAACACTTTAACTGTTGCTAATACTTTAACTGTTTCCATGTTAGTATTGAGTCTAGGTTTATTGGATTCAGAGATGATTTACTTCAAGGAAGATAGTTCTACCTACTTCTTAACTACTTCCTCTCCAATTCAAACACACACATACACAACTCTTCCTGTTTTGTGAATCAGCCAGGCACAGTTTAGGTTCAGTTTGTTAGTGGCAAAACCCATGCATTGGGTCAAGTTTCCAGAAGCTTTAAAAAAATTCACATTTTAAAAAATTTCACAAATAATAAAGATCATAAAACTCTGTGGATTCTTTAGTCAGTTTAACACAGCAAATGCGAAAATATATAATTTTTGCTCAACAATTTGAACAATGTAAAGTCAAATTAGATGGTCGAAAANGAGGTATCTTTTCTAAGGTTGATTTAGATAAAAAAAAATCTGTATATATGGGATTACAATCCTAAACAACATGAATTATGTTCTTGTAGAAAGAGTTTGTTTGATTTAAGGCAGAACTCACATTGCCTTGGCATTAATCTATATGGTATGATATGTCAATTTAAAAAAAAAATATTTTGGCTTAGGTAGATTTTCTCTGGAATTTCTAGGCATTTTATGTAGCCTAGTGTTATATATCAGATTTTAATTGTCGTAGCAAAAACAGGTCCACCTCAAGTAGGATTCTTCCTAGTTTAAATAGGTTTTTAAAAATTGTGTTGCAGTGATTTTTAGACTTGGCGTTATCTCTATTTTTTTTGGCTTGGAAACTAAAACAATCATTTTCTCCCTGAAGGTGCATCACAGCTTTCACAACAACTGCATCTGCATACAGTTACTATCATTATGGTCGAAAAACAGTTCAGGTGCTAAATGACAAATGAAGTTTTGCAGAAGGACTCCTCTCCTCTCATTCAGTTTGTGTGGAGTTTATGGAGAGACTCTAAACGATACTTTTGCCACAGTGAAAAACTATGCCTTCATGACGTTAAAATGAAGTTTTGATCATGTAAATAAGCAGGATTTTCAGTGTATTATTTCAATCTATTACAAATAAAGATTATAATTTTCTACTGTACTGAACTTACATATATATAAAGATAATTGTCTGATATTATTTGTTGATTACTGTCCAGAAATTTGCGCTTGGTGTGGGTCACTGTGCTGTTTCCTTTGGTTTGTATCCCAAATGAAACAGTTATGTCAAATATGAAATAATTGATACAAGCAGAATTTAGTTGAGTTTTTACTGTATTTAAAATGCGGTATGATCGATGGTGCAGCCTGTTACTACAATAGAGAAATGTAATAGAGCAGGCAGTAAATTCTACAGAATATAGATACAGTATGATAACCCTTCATACACTTGTCTTCTGGTTTAAGTATTATGGTTGCAATAGCCCTTTAAGATAAAACTTGGGTCACTTCTTTCTTAGTCTAATAGTGGGGCATACTCAATTTAGGAAAGAGCTGCTTTAACTGTTCCAGTGATGTGCTGACATAGTTTTGTTAGACAGTTTTGAAAGATGACCAATAAAAAAAATAAATATACAAGCATGCAGATGAAAAATAGAGAATCAAAATAGTTGATTTTACAAGGCAGCTTTGTAAGGGGCTGAGATAAAAGTGTCCTCTGAATAGGGCCTGCAGAATAATTAATGTTAAAATAAGGGTAAANTTAGTTCTGCTTGTACTGTAAGCCTCTGGCCTATTTTACAGGCTGTTTATAAGGAGTATAACAAAATGAGTGCATATATCATTTTGTAAAGATTTTCAAAAGTGTAATAGGAAAAGTTGGCCTATTTATGTGCAATCTTTTGTCTCAATTCATCAAACTATTTTAAGACTGTGGGAAAGGTGAAAGATTGATACAACCTGAAGAGTGACCAGAGTCTATTTTAAGACTATAGCAACTTTTCTAATGCATTATTTGTCGATAGAAGGGAAAATATTATGGCTTTGAATAAATTTAAACTGTACTGCAGATTTCTTTGGAAAAGTTTTATGCAAGCACTAATATTTCTCATCAGTATATGGTAAGCAGGTACCATTATCTGACAGCTATCTTTTGCCATAATACCAGACAACTAAGGAAATGGATATTAAAAGTAAAACAAGGAAGTCCTTCTTTGATCTGGCTGACATGAATAAGATGTTGAAGTTTCTGTGAGAAAAAGTTTGCAAATCTGCATGTTAATGATTAGGAGCTGCAAATATCAAATGTGATATTTGTTAAAACATAAGAACTTAGGACAAAAGTCTTAAGCTACTGTATATGTGATACTAATATTTTGTCCATTAAGTACAGGAATCAAAACAAAAGATAAAAATTATGTATATTTAGCTCCAGTTTCCATAATAGCAGAATTTAGGCTTTTTTAAAAAAATGACTTGTTTTAGATGTTACAGAATTAGATTAGACACACTTAAGTACATGCAAACAAATAATGTTTCCTATGTGATAAGCAATTACCTGAATATAAAAATACTTGCTAGGCTGAAAATAAATGTGAAAATATTGCATTAAATAGCTCAGTAGAAATGGTTTTGCTTTAGAAATGAAGGGCGAGAGTTGAAATGGTTGGGATATTCTATGCATTATAGGATATTTTTAAAACACGTTTTATATATCTACATTTTATAAAGTTTGTATGCTGAAAATATTTTTGATAGTTTATACAAAAATCAGGCTGCTGCAATCTGATTGTATTGCAGTATATAAAGTTTTCCCCTATTTCATTAAGACAAAATAGGCGATATGCTACACAACCATAGAATTATATTCTTTCAACCAGATGCACATAAATGTTGCCAATGCCAAAATGCAAGAAGTTTTAAAATGAATGGTATGCATGTTTGTCTGCAGTCATTGCCTTTGCACTTTCAAAATAAATCCTTTAAATGACTTCACTGCGTCTAATTGTGTTGCGTGACCCCTTTTCAAGCATGACAGTGGATGGTGCTGCCCTAGTTGTCCCTCATACTGTTATAATCAGTGCAAAAAGTTTAGGTAGGTTGCTGAATGGTGGACAACGACCACATCACAGGAAGTCCATATCAAGAGTCTTTAAGCTGATAAGAGGACATTCATATTTAAGGCCGTGAATGGCTTTGTGCCTGACTCGCATGTTAAAATCTGCAGGAGAGGCCTTTTCTAAGATGCTTTACTTTTCAAAGGCTCCACTTCTTAAGAGACAGGCTTCTCCTGTGCATTGAAAGCTGGTTTCTTTAGCCAGGCCTCTAAATGATAGCAAATTTGATACTTTAACTTTAAGCATCTTTTGCACTTCTCATGCGTATTTTACATTAATTTAACTGGCAATAAAACCATTTAATCTTTCCCCTGGTTCCCAGTCCTTTTAGGGATGTAGTCCTAGGCATGCCATTAGTGGCACTTGGTTAGGAGAAAGTTGTGCAATCAGGTTTTAAATACAGGTAGTCCTTGACTTACAACTCAGTTAGTGACCAAAGTTACAATGGCACTGAAAAAAGTGACTTATGACCATTTTTCAGTTTGAAGCATCCCCTTGATCATGTGACCAACATTGAGATGCTTGGCAACTGTTTAATACTTACGGCCATTGCTGTATCCCTAGGTCACTAAACAAATGGTTGTAAGACGACCTGTATACCTATCAGATTAATCACTCTTATTCTCTCTGGGTTTCCTTCCTGGTTTCACCTATATCTGTGATGCCGAACCTATGGCACATGTGCTGGAAGTGGCACATAGAGCCAATTCTGCCGGCACACGAGAGGTTACCTGGAACAGCCCCACTGCACATGCGTGCGCACCCCCCGCCAACCAGCTGATTGTTGGGTATCTGCCACACATGTACAGAGGAGACGCACATGTGGAGGCACGCAGTGTGCGTGCAGGGTCATGAGCACATGCACAGAGGCATGTGGCTTGTGGGAGTCACGTGCGCATGCGCAGAGGCACACGGTGCATGCACACGGGTCATGCGTGCATGCGCAGGGGGTCACACGCATTGCATTATGGGTGGAGGCACGCACGCATGCACGCACATGCACTTTCGGCATGTGATGTAGAAAAGGTTAGCCATCACTGACTTATATGGTGGCATTCAGCATCCTCAGGTCTTTGGATGGACCTAAATCTGCATTTTGAATCCCTGGTCCCAGCAAACAGAATACACGGTTGACAGTAGATCAGATCTAATGAGGAAAAGGAAGATCTACTATCTACTTATAGTAAACAAGCAGAACATTGGAACAGTAACACCTCCAAGTGAAAGGAACAACTTCCTTCAGCTCTTAAAATCTGACCATTTTGTCCTCTGTTTGGAAGCAATGATGCCAAATATTTTCTTAATGATACCCCATCCTCCCTTGGCAGCCTGCTTAGATGTCACTGCTCAAAAACATATCCTCTGTGGAGTGAAGGACGTATAGCTGGATTTACGCATATGGAGATAGGAGGCACTTTCCATAGCAGAAATAAGTTGTCATGAGTATATACACATCCAACCTGATACTAATAGGGAAAGATGGGAAGGAATGAAAGTTCTTGGGTTCCATGAAATATGTAGCATAGGTGGTATTTTTTATGTCCTTTGATCAACTTTCTCACTCCAGCATTTTAACAATCTAACACTCGTACGATGTTATCCTGAAAAATCCATCTTAAAAAGAGAACATTTTTTTTGTCCATGAAAATTTTCATCTCCAATGAATCTGGGCCAACCAACATTGAGCAGTCTCTCGTCAAATCCACTCTGGAGAATTGAGGGACTCTCCCAGGTATAGTGGCGGTTTCAAGAGGACAGGGAAAGATCAGTTTCTCATTCCTGCTAGCAAGTCTTGACATTCCAGTTAATTGATGAAATGCTTTAAATGCTGGATTAGGTGTTTTCTCCTCTTAAAAATAGTCTGGATTTTGAGGATTTGTGGTAGTTGTTTGATAATTTTCATAGTTTTAAATATTGAAAAATAATTTCTGATTGCTTCAATTGGAGAAGAAATTTCACAAGCAAATACTAAATACTAAAGCAAAATAATTGAAAAAAGAATTCCTCTAACTTTTTTTTGGTGGAGGGGAAATTAGGAGGAGGAATAAGGGAAAAAAATCATCACAGTGAGTAAACAGTTTACAACAATGGCCAGTCTCATTTCCCTGATTTATTTTATGGAATAATCAAAAGCAGGATTTTTGTAAGATACTAGATGTGTGTTATATTGCTCTATGTGTGGTGTCTTGTGTTTTTTACACAGACATACTGACAGTAATATGGTAGCTATGAGAAAGACCCCACTTGTTGCGCACAGAGCCGCAAAGATAGATGTGTAGCTGGACTTCGTTACAAAGGTACTACATGGAGGATTATGCTCATTCCAGCCTGTAGTTCGGCTTGATCCTGCCTTGTTCCAAGCAATTATACACACTTGGTATGTAGAGCCAGGAAGAAGGTTATACAGAGTGTATCGCCTAGCAGTGGCATAAATATCTCCAGAATTTGTATAATTCTTTTTGCTGCCTTTTGGACGGTAGGCAAGCTGGTAGAATCTTACTGCAGAATTTGGGGAGCACCAGTGGATCTGGGCTGAAGTGTCCCTCATTTCAGAAACTTCGTGAAATCTTGGCGGATCTGGGATGGTGAATTCATCCGACATGCCTGGGCACAAGCAGGAAGACAACTTCTGGAGGTCAACGCAAGGTTTCTGGAGATGCCTGCATGGATCATAATCACACAAATCCACAGTCTGGGCTACAGATGCCACTTGCTGGTTTTCGTAATCATAGTCATCTGTATAATCCAGTAGACTATTAGTAGATGCAAGATTTGGAAGGGAGGTAGATTTGGTGGGATCCTGAAGGGATAGATCATTCTCACTAGAATCTGTTTTACTGTATGGAATGAACAAATCAGTGGAAACTTCAAAGGAAGATATTCCTGTCACTTCAGTAGTAAAACTGGGTAGAGAAGACTGGTGTGGTATTGTGGTATCTTCTTCCCTTTCCTTTATTTCAGTTGTGCTCACTACAGGTTGCTCAGTAGAGAGTTTTCCTGGGGTTGCTGAGATCTTTGTGGTGAGAGGTGCAGCAGTCAGTGGATGCTCAGTAGGTCTATGAATTGCTTGCTCTTTGTAAGCAAGAATGTCTGTCTTACTTGGATCCTTCCTTGTTAATTCTCTCCATGTAAAAGATGTGCTTTGAGGGATGAAGGAATTGCCGAGAGACTTTTGAGGCAAAGTACTAGAGTCGGCCAATATTTCTGTAGTGATGCTGGTAAGGATGTGGTATGGTTTGCCTTGAACCAAAGACAAGGCTGAATGTGTGGTTGTCTGAGCTTGACACTGATCATAGAGTTTGGATAACAACATAGATGAAGATGTTTCTTTGTCTTCTGGAGAAAAATAGCAGATGGTGTCTGATGCCCTGAAACAAGGTAGTAAGAGGCCAAATCAATCAAGGTGTGCTACAAGGTAATAGATGGAACATGTAAAATGCCACAATAGTTCTATATCCTTCATTTGTGCTTCTGTATTTTTGGGTGAATAGTTTTTAGCATTTTCGCTCCCGTGCAAAAGTTCAGCTTTGCTTCTTACCTTATTATGTTATGACTATCTTGTGCTCTGAGGAAATAGGAGGAATCAGAGTGAGTTCTGGATCTATGGTGGATTTGATTGAGTAACTTTAAATGCCTTAAGTGAGAACTGTCTCCAGAGGTGGTATTCAGCAGGTTCTNAGTCCCAGCTGATTGGGTGGGTCTTCTTTTGTTGCCCTGAACAGGAGAATGGAGCTGGAAAGCAAGTTAGTGGGTGGGGAGGGAATGGGATTTTGTATTATCCTTCCCCCAGAAGTGGGGTGGGAATGGGGATTTTACAGTATCCTTGCCCTGCCACACCTACCAAGCCACGCCCACAGAACTGGTAGTAAAAATACTTGAATCCCACCACTGACTGTCTCTAGTTCCTTATCATCTACACCAGAGATATCAAAGTGGCAGCCTGCGGACCGGATGCATCACATGCAGGCCACACCCACCCCAGCTCCGTGAAAGGAAAAACATCGCGATACATCACGTGATGGCAACATGATGCCACGAATTTTACACCCGTGATTTACACCTCATGTAATGTGAAATATACCAGTGCTTAGTCTCTTTTTCTGTGTATGCAAGTTGCTGATGAGAACCAAATTACAACTATGGACCTATGCTCCCCTATCTGAGAGTTGTTAGTCTTTAAATATGACCCCCATAAGCTTTCACGAAGGGCAAAATAGAGATAGGAAATATATGACGTGACACCCTTTTTAAAATCAAACTCATATATTTGCCTTTGGTACATACTGCTGTTTGCTTTTCTGTCTTCTTTTAGATCTTGCTGATTCAAGAATTTGTTTTATTTTCAAATTAAAAATCCACACAATAGTTAATGTCAGCATTAAATGCCTTTGGACCCCATGTGAAACAACTCCCACCCTTTTAAAAGGTCATTTGGTCCTGAAGCTGGAGTTACAGTGTCTTCATCCTCATAACCCTTCTTACCTCTGTAGAATGACTGTGTCAGTGTTTGACAGCAACCAAGAAATTTCACAATGACAAACCAAAGGATTTCCATAGAGGTTGACAGAGAGGGTCTGCGATGAAGTGAGATTCCATGGGCTGAAGTTGCTCAAGTTACAGCTAGGAAAAAAAATAAAAACAAAAAAATAGACAATTGAATATCCACATTACATGTAGTCTTTGACGTACAACACTTCATTTAGTGACTGAGGTTACAATGGCACAGAAAAATGTGACTTAATGACCATTTTTCACACTTACGACCACTGCAGCATCCTCAGGGTGACGTGATCAAAATTTGGATGCTTGAAAACTGACTCATACTTATGACAGTCACAGTGTCCTGGGGTCATGTGAGTCCCTTTTGCGACTTTCTGACAAGCAAAGTCAATGGGAAAGCCTGATTCATTAACTTAACAATTGCAGTGATTCACTTCACAAAGGTGGCAAGAAAGGCCATAAAATGGGGCAAAACCCACTTAACAAATGACTTGCTTAGCAACAGAAATTTTGGGCTCAATTGTGGTCATAAGTCAAAGTCCACCTGCTTTGTTTGCATTATTGTCATAAATGGTGGAGGGAGATTGTATTATGTACGTTTTTCCCCTTTGTTCTACATCTGTCCACTCTGCTGCCTCCTTGATTTACTGATGTAAAAAAAGTCTCATGATATTTCTGTTTGGGATTTATTTTGAGCCTATGAAGCCCAGGTGGCTGGAGATTGCTGGAGAGATGATTATAAAATGAAATAAGGTTTCTCTTTAGTAATACGAGATTCCATCCCAGCTATGTGAGTTACCATTTTTTCTTCATGTTTGATGAAAATCAAAAGTAACTTATTTTCCATTAAATCCTGGAACATTTTTACAGGAGCTTATTATGATGAAAAACACCAGATGATTGAACTATATCCTTATAGATGAATCAAAATCATTACAAATTTCACTTAATAGATTAAGGAACGAAGTCATTTAGGAGGAGGGTTGCGATGAGTTTCATCCAACCTGACATCCTGGAGATATGTCAGTCCAACAAATTCTCATCCCCAATCGATACAGTCAATTGGCTCAACTAAATCAACTTTGTAGCCCAATAGGTTTAGAAGGAAACAGTTGAAATCTCAATTAAGGTAGGCCCCTGCTAGTAAGTAGACACAGGAAATCTTACTTTTCAAATATAAGGGAGGCCACATGAGGTATGCGGTGGAACGACTTGGTTTCCACTAGACTTAGTGCATGGGAATCTTGGCAGTTCAATTCTCTTAGCATGGGCACATTGTGGAAGACAGCTGGATCCAGTCTTCTTAGCTTGGGCATTTGTGTTAGGTAGAAGGAGGTGAGCTGTGGCAGATCTTTGATCCAGTCCTCGTGAACTGGGAAGAAGAAGGAGGAGGTCAGATCAAACAAAGGACAGACTTAAGGCGATACTGACTTGAAGGCACAGGTGGAAAATGTGGACCTCAAGATCCTGAAATTCCCAGTGGAATTTCTAATTAATATTCCCCTTGGAGGACATGCCCTTCCTTACTTCTGCTCCAGGGAATTGTGTGCTCATATACAGTTTAGAGAATAGACAACTTGGAAGCTCTTCAACCATGAACAATCTTTGGATCAAATCAGACATCCTTGCCAAGAATCTTCCAATAATTGGCTAGATTCTACTACTCACAAGTGAACCTGGTGGATGGAGCAGTGGAAATGGTAATTCAAACTACCTCTTGACCCCGGCTTGCTTATTTTGTTCTGTATTGTAAATGAGAAACACAATTTACAATAAGCCACTATAAAAGTACACATACACAAATGCCCTATCAGGTAAGAACACTTAGCAAAAAATGTGGGCATTTGTTTCTAAGGCTCCTAAAATATAGGCATCAGGAGGAAAAAATATCTGGGAGCTGGAATACTAAATTTACCCATTCTTGGTTTTTAAAAGTGAAACTAAATGTTGCTTTCCTAAACTTTCCTGAGAGTCTCATTGAACATTACTTTTGAGTAGTTCTGTAAATTTATTGTAAATGTTTAAATGTAATGCAAGTAGTGTATTAGGAATCTTTTAAAATAATAATAATTTCATTTGTACTAATTAATTAGTATTGTTTTGTCTTGAACAAGTGAAAGAAATTCACCCAAAGGATTAATGTTGTCTATAGTCAGGTTTCAGCACTGGAATGCAAATTCCAAGTTTCTAATTAAAACTGAATGCAACTGTATTATGGATCACCCATTATCCCCAGGCAAGGTAAGATAAGAAATGTAGTTTAGCATATCTAGAAGTTACAACTTTGGGAAAGACCATGTTTTGCCAAAGTCTTCAAAATTTTACAACGCCCTCCCACCCAATTTGATGAGACTTGTTGTTTTTCCAGTTAGACTTTAACACTTACTCATCTCCAAGAAGGTTGCACTGAGGTCAAGGATGTTGATCGGAGCTTTTCTGACTTCTTCAGTGGACTCTGGGTGCTGGGACATGTTCATTGCAAAAGCAGATTCTGGAATCCCTATTTCCCCATCTTTTCCCAGCCATGTGGATGACAAGTTCAGGAAATGCAGCTGAGGATAGCAGGAGAAGGCGAAAGGCTGGATTTCTCTGATAGGGTTTCCCGCTAGAGACAACCACCTCAGATTGCCCAAAGAAGAAGTAATGCAGGACGGTACAGCCAAGAGCAAATTGAAGCTCAGATCTACGAACTGAAGTTGGCTGAGATTTCCAGTCCCCCATATCACCTTGTGGATCTGATTCTGTCTCAGGGAGAGGATTCGCAGTTTGGGCAGATAAGCCACATCTTGGCTATTTAATTCTGGCAAAAGATTGACACTCAAATCCAGACGTTCCAGAAGCTCCGGCAGACATTCAGGGAAGGAAGTGAGATTTTGATTCTGGAGGCGCAAGGTGATTGATGTCTGGTTCCTCAGCTCCTCACAAGACAAGGTAGTAAGGTTTATGTTTTCCTCCCAGACATTCTGCTGAATCAGCAGGAACATCTTCACATCTTCTGGTATGGCGGGACTTGCCTTCTCTGTGGGTCTAGCAGTGATGATTCTGATAAGCAAAACTACCCAGGCCAGGAAGCTGGACATTGCGGTCCTTTAAAAACAACTTGGGTGTGAAGAGGAAGCTGTTTTCAAAGGATAGGCTAAGGGAGGAAAACAATATTTACTACCAAAAGTTAATTCCCATAGAAGTACCCTCTATTTTACAATGTCCATCCATTAAAATATATGAATCTGTCTTGAAATCCAGCCAGAGGCTCTCTTAAGTGGCAGATAAATTAACTACTAATTCAGATGGCTGCTTTTTATTTATTAGAGTTTTATCCTGCCTTTATTACATTTATAAATAGCTTAAGGCGGTGAACACACACAATACTCTTCCCTCCTATTTCTTCCACAACAACAACCATGTGAGGGTGGGTTGAATCACCCTACGTCTTCATACATACATCTACATGTATGTGGGTGAACAAAAGGGAAAGAGGGTGGGCTGAGGGAGAATGTCTGGCTCAAAGTCACTCAGTTGGCTTTCATGCCTAAGGCAGGACTAGGTCATGCACTCCCAGAGAATAGAATAGAATAGAATAGAATA
>AZIM01000681.1:402279-412645 GCA_000516915.1 Ophiophagus hannah | reverse complement strand
CCACTCCTGGGAAAGGTTACTGCAAAATCCCATTCTCTCTTCACCCCACTAACTTGCTTTCCAGCTCCATTCTCCTGTGCAGAGCAACAAAAGAAGACCCTGCTGATCTGGGACTCAATGGGAGGCAGAGAATAGATGGGNTTTCCGCTACCGGATCTCCAGAACTGGTCAGAACCTGCTGAATACCACTTCTGCCTACCAGGTATGGTGGGAAATATGCTCATTGATAAAATCCCAACCTAATTTCCTACATCCAAGAATATTACCTTGACTCCGTGCCCAAAGTAAGGGAATGACATACCAATAGGTTCTCTGATCTTCCTCCTTCTAGTGTTATTTCCAGATTGGAAAGTGCTGCTTCCACTTCGTCGGTTTCACTCTCAACTGGGAAGTCTTTGGATCCTGAGGATAAGGTCAGCTTGCTGATATGGTACTGCAGTCAAGGGAAAAGATACCCAGATGGTATCTGGTAAGCTTGTTGATTTCTTTTGCAGGAAACAAACTGAGAAGTTAATAGTAAAATCTTTACAATGACATCTGTTTAGCCTTTCCCTTTGATTAGTATATTCTGATTCATCCCATGTATAAAAGGCAATGGAAGCAATCGTGTTTTTATTAATTTGATCCTTTTTTATATAGTATTAGGTGTTTACAGCATTTCAGTAATAGACTGTCAATCCTAATTTTACTCCAGGCTGCTGAATGATGCATTTATCCTGGCTGATTATACTCTCGAAAAGGCTAAAAGCTATTCATACACTAAATAAGATAGCAATAGCAATAGAACTTAGACTTATATCACAGTGCTTTACGGTGCTTTACAATCCTCACTAAGTGGTTTACAGAGTCAGCGTATTGCCCCCAACAATCTGCGTCCTCATTTTACGGACCTTGGAAGGATGGAAGGCTGAGTCAACCTTGAGCCAGTGAAAATCAAAAAATCAAACAGCCAAACAGCCAAACTGCAACTGCTGGACTGCTGGCAGTCGGCAGTCAGTTCAGTAGAATTAGCCTGCAGTACTGCATTCTAACCATTGGGCCACCACAGCTCTGATGTCTTAACCCAGGCTGCATTTTCTATCCAGCAAAGCATGTGGTAGCTGCTAAGAGAAGCAGAGAAAATCATCCTTATGTAAGCAGCTCTTTCAGCTTCCCCAGCAAGATATGTCAATGTGGTTTTCTGTTTAAAAATCAGACGAGGGACATATACCAGAAACAATTTAAATATACTAGACTAATGAAAAATGAGCCAGGTTGACATTTATTGATGCAGGGGAAAGCATCTGATAATTTAAATTAGATTATTATGTTTAAAATTTTGGAAGAATGGATTTTGGAAATAACTTTATTAAATGGGTTATATATTATCACAAGCAGCACAAATTACAGTCAATGGTGAATTGACTCAAACCTGTGAGATCCAAAAAAAATAAGACAATGTTGTTCATTTTCACCACTCGTATAAGTGATATAAGACAGAATGAGAGAATAATCGGGGTGAGGGTGGGAAAAAAAGGTATAAATTAAGGGCATTTGCAGACAATTTGGTTTAATAGATGAAAATCCTTTGGGAGGATTATTAATGAATTATTAATGGAGATATATTAATGGAAAAACTGAAGGAATTTTCTAGATGGAAAAATTGCAATTATCATTGATAGAATTTCGATGATAACAATGAATCATCTAGAATGATGCTTTTATTTCATACTAGTTTTGAAAAATGACGCACCTTTTACACAAGGATAAAAAGATTTATTTAGATTTGTATGGCAAGGCAAGAAATCAATGGTTAAATTCAATTTTTTTCAGGATGCAAAAGACAGAGAAGAGCTAGGAGTTTAAATTGTATTTTGCAGTTTGTTGTTTGGTTTGGATGAAAGAATGGGTTCTTCTGAGAAATAAAGGAATGTTAGAATTAGAACAGCATAGTCAGAGGTTTAGTTGGCAAGGGTTTTTAAAGTTAACATATAGATGTTAACAATCATTATATGAGAAGTGCCAATTTGAGAGTATGAAATAAATAGAAGCCCAGGATATACTGAAAGATACCTTTTTGTCCTCAGCACAAGCATTTTATAGATGAGAAACAGCAAATAGAGCAAAATGATTAATATATCAAGATTTATTAATATAAGCGGATGGAAAAATTAAGGTCAAGAGAACAATCATCTTCAGTAGGTTTAAAAACCATAAAAACCATAATTTTAATGGTTTTTATATGCACAATTAAAAGACAGGTTTAATATGGATAAAAAGACAATGGAATTGAAAAATACGAAATAGGGACTTCAGATCCGGGGATTTTTTTTGCTAAAAGAAGAAATGAAATAATGTTCTATGGGTTTGAAGATTAAGAAAGACATGGATTAAGTTAAGGTCTGAAGGAATTTGTATAAAATCTAAGAGGAAGGAAGAGCAATATGTTTTTTAATTATCTGTTGAAAATGTCAGTAGTCATATTTCTTAACTTTAGTTTTTTTTCTCTTTTTCGTTTTTTGTACTTTCTTATTTCCTTCTTTTGATTTGTATTTATGAAAAATGTCTTAATAAATGTAAATTAAAAAAGAAAAAGAAAAAAAGGGTGAACAAAAGGGAACAAAGGAGCAGGGAAGTAATATTTCAAATAATAAACATCATTCTGTTCCATAAATATGTGAGTTATAGCAATTCATCCAAATAATTTCCTCCCTATAGAAGTTTGCTTGCATACTCAATGAAAATGAAGTTTGTGCAGGTTCCCTATAGGGAATAATCCCATAAACTCTTTCAGAGTATAAAATCCCATTCAATTCCATGTGGCTGTTGTCCAATTAGACATGCAGAGAATTGCAGTCATTTAATTACTGTTTGGGTTTATATTTGAAGAACTAATTTCTGAACTTATCTGAAAACAACTAAACCTGGTTAAGGAATGTGCACAAGGGCCTCCTGTCCTTTTGTTTAACATCCAATCTGAGGAAGGACTCTTATCAAACTCAAAACTCAACATTTAACACTTTGGGGGATGAATGATATTTTCTCATCGTTTGGAAATGGGAGTGCATCACGATCAATCTATGTTTTGTAATTGGGAGGTAACACAATTCAATATTTCCTCTACAACATTTGAAGAATTAGCCACCTCATCAAATATCTTCTGTTAATCATTGACATATGTGTAAACAGAATTTGAAATAGCAAACTAGTTTATCGCTTTTGAAGAAAGGTCGGGGAAAGATTTCACTTGGAACAATCAATCCAAGTCCTGCTCCTTGGGTGTTCATGTCCTGGCAGGTGACTGCTGCAAACACAAAAAACTGGTTTTGTAACAAGATCAAGTACATGCCTGCAATGCAGCAAAAATGAAGGTTTCTTCTTCTGTGCAGTCTATTTCTTCCAGCAGAATAGCCCAGCGGGCTTGCTCATATAGCTGATGGATCCGTACTGCATCATACTGCCAAGAGAAGCAATACCAGGTTGCATTAGAAATAAGCAGACCTTGCCACAAGTCCAACAGTTAAACAGCCTAACTACCTCCAGATATACTACAGTTCTTTGAAACATTTTGTACTCGGTTTCAGCAAAGAAGGACACAACATTGGAAGACCTGAAGGATGAGGTTGGGAACAGATTATCCTGGAGAAAATTTGGGTGGTTGCCAACTTGATGGCACTCAAGTCATGATGATCAAGAGGGGGGAACTTCTGTTAGCCAGAGAGCTATACCACATTTTGCACCATATGTCAACAGCTGCACTACAAAAATGAGTGGCGCCAGGATCAGATATTGGGGGAAGGTTTAATGGCTTTATAAGAGAAATAGATATGTAGTATTTTAGATAGCTGTATGAGGGATGATACTGATATGTTCAAGGTTGGAATTGGAACAATGCTATCCATATTAATGCCCAAGAAAAACTGATAAAGAAGTGATAATGTGGAAAAATAAGAAGGCTACTGGTATAGATTGAAGAAGTGTTAAAATCTACACATAGTTTGCTCAGGCAGTAGCTATGTAACTTGCTTAAAGTCTGAAGAAAGTACTAATAACAGGTGATTAGAAGAATGCCATTATTATACAACTAAAAAAGTAACAATAATTAAGGTAAAAACTAAACGGGGATTCACAGTAATTTTATGCTAGGTAGCAGGGTATTTTGACCAGAGCTTTTGCTGCTCAGCAGGTCATTTAAGCAAAACACATGCTAAGATATAGGCATAAATTTGGGAATGTTTTGCATAGATGTGGAATTGAAGGTTGGCTGTTAAATTTGATAAGAGTGTGATGTATGTGATAGAAGTAAAATACATATAAGAGTAAATGCTTTCAAGATTGTCTAATATTGAGCAAGGAATTAAACAAAGATATATAATGACTTCTGTTTTGTGTAATGCATTTTTATGGCTAATATATATAAGGAATATTTGTAGTGATGTTAGAGACATTTTGCTTGGGACATGAATACAGTGAGCTGTTGGGAGAAATGAATCCTTATTAAAAAAAAAGTGAAAATGGCTGTAAGAATGTGCTTCTGCCCACTTAAATGGAATATGGAATTGAGTGATGGGTCTGTCCAGAGAAATACATAAGTTGAATACAGTAGGAATGGAGTATTTATCTAATAATACAAGAAGTGATAGAATGAGGACTGAATGGGGGATGAGCAAATCTAGACTGAAAACAGCACTGAATAGCCAGTACAGTATGAAAATAATAAGTTCAGGTGGTTTGGTTAAATAGAGACAATGAATAAGCTCAAAGGAAGTATATAGAAGAAGAATGAGCTGGTTGAGAAGAAGAGAAAGACAAAGTTGTTTGATAACATTGATAAGATTACATAACAGAAGACAATTTTTGAAATGATAAGTGCACAAGGATAAAACAAGGATAATTTGCAAGACAGGAAGATATGGAGAAGCCAAGTGAAATGTGATGGTGCAAAACTAGAGTGTTACTACTTCTTACTATTTATCTGCACTCTGCATAATATTGCTTACCCTAAGAGAGATGCATGTATAGAGTGTTTCAAAAGCAATACGTTTTATTAATTTTCTTTTTCAGAGAAAATGTCATTGCGCTCAGCAATGTTTTTAAAAGTCATGGCTAAAACGAGTAAGGAAGTATTGAAAAAAATGTCAACCAATTTGAACATTTAATGTTTATAGAGTAAATAGTCCCATGGGGCCTGACTTTTGGTATGCCCTGTGCATGCATCTGCATAACTCTGTACTACTCTTGAAATATTATTGTTTACTAGCCTAGTAGTAAGATTGGATCTCACTGTACAAGATTAATCAACCTACTGAAAGAGAACTGTAGACTTTACATTGGATTATTGGAGGAGATGATAATCATTTTAATGTTAAGTCTATTACAGATAAGAAGACTGAATATTTGTAGAAGTATGAAAGAAAATTCTGGACCAGTTCTACGATAATGTTACAAAATAAAATTTTAATAGAGGATAATATATCAGTTGCTCCCCTTCCTGGATTGGAAGGTCCTGTAGACAGTCATTCATGCTCTTTGCACCTCATGGCTTGACTGCTGCAATGCACCCTACTGGAGGTTGCCCTTGAAGACACTCAGAAGCTTTAGCTGGTCCAGAATGGAGCAGCTTGACTTGGTATCCCCACATGACACCCTGATTTGCAATCAACACTGATTTCCAATATGCTTCAGGGTGTTGATTATGATTTATATAGTCCCATATGGCACAGGGTCCAATTATTTGAGAACTGCCTATCACCCATGATATCTATCTAGGCAGTCAGGGTTGACAGAATAGGTATGCTCTGGGTACCCTAGATTACACAGTGGCATTTTTTGTGACCCAACAAGGGTATCTTCTGTATCAGGGCACCTGCCCTTTTAAACATTCCTGCTTTGATAATGTCCTGGAAGGCTTTAAAAACTTGCTATTCTCCTAGGTCTTAGGGTAGGGTTGAGTTTGTTGTATGTATTGGGCATATGTTTTGTGACCGGATATTTCATCTGTTCATTGGTTTCTACTCTATTTCTTTTTTAATATTGTGACTCACCTCAACTCAGCTTGGAATTGCTCAATCCCAAAATCAAATGGCTAAGTCAAATGAAAGAGAATATTCCACAAAAACTATTACATTATTTTACTTATGTTAAAAGAAAACTGATATAGTATTACTGTACTCTGATCTATAAGCTGTGGTTTGACAACATTCAGTTGTGAATACAAAATGAAATCCTTAAATTTGCTTTTTAATTGTCATGTCAGGAATCTAAAAGAGCTTCTTACTTTTGCATTCAGATCAAAGAAATCATAGTATTTAAAACGGAGTAGAAGTTGATCGTCCTCCTGGATATCTTGTTCCATGAGTGATCGAGATGAATCTAACCATCTGAAAGGAAAAGAACACCAAGCACTGACAATAAATTCCACAGAAAGAAAAATGCCAAGTTGTAAAAAAGCGCAAGATATCAGAAATATATAGGCAGAAGGGGGGAGTGAGAAATATAGAGTTTAGTAAGTACAGTCATAGTAAGAAAACTTGAAATATATTTCTACACACTGTTAATGCCTATTACTTTTATTACCTATTACTAGATGTTTCCCATGACAGTGTTAGCCTCAATAAACTCCCTTTTTATGACCCTTTAGTCCCTTAAATGTTAGCCTCAATAACGCGGGACAACATTTAGCAAAAGTACATAGTCTTTCAATTTTAGCAAATGAACATATTTAGAAATTATGAATTCTATGTATATAAGAGGAAAATATGTGTGCTTTGGAAAAAATGTGTTTGGGAAGAGAGAAATACAGTTATGAACAATCAAAAGTGTGAAGAGGAATTTGAGCCTTCCTTTATTCCTAACAGAATATGTCAAGGTGTCACTTTTCGTTCGTCCCGAATCTTACTTCATGTTTTTGTTTCTATGAAAATTCTAAATTATAAGCTACTTGGGAAGGGTCTTTTTTGGTTTAAATTTCAGATAAAAGTGCCAGTTATCCTAATTAGCCCTTTGTGTATGAATACACAGCACACACACACACACACAGAGTCAATCTTGCCCTTGGTTTGTCGAAATGATCTAATGCTAATATTCAAAGAGAAAGGTTCCTCACCCAGCATTCAGTTTGGCTTTGTCGACCAATGTCCGAGGCTGATACATTTTGGCAAGTGTTTCTGGTGCACAGTTAGGATGGCTAAAAGCGAGGGTGGTCAAGCTCTGTTGTGCCAATGGGCTGTCACTGAACCATGCAACAGTGGAAGGGACGGGTGAACCAGTAATGGGATCGTAAGTCGGGGTCATGGTCTTGCTATATAAGCCAGGACTGGCTGAAACATTGAGAACAGAAAATAAAACAACCAGTTTATAACATTGCTGAATGTGAAAGGAGATGATTTTCTAATATAAGCTACCTGTCAACTCATAAAATATTTCTCTGATCTTTTAGAGTTGCCAACAGGAAGGGAGGCGGGGGGGAGAAGTGCAGCAGCTTGCAAAACCGAAAACGGCATTCCTTAAATGTTTTCATAGATGGTTTCTAGGCTACCGAAGTTTCTGTCGCACAAAATTCTAACTGGAGAGCATGATTGATGACTCTTGGCTAGGGATGTGTCCCATTGGATAATATGAATTACGATACACCCAGGGGGTGGGGGGAAAACCAGGGTCAAGGGTGACAATGAACAATGTGTCTCAGAGTCGGCTACACCCAGGTAGCGCTGGCATGGTTACTCTTAATAAATCCTTTTTAAGTTTTGGAAGTTTGGCTTCAGACTCATGATTTAAATGGGGGTAACTGTCGGAATCCTGACACTACCTTTATTTCTTTGGAAAAAAAAACCTCTTCAGGACGCTATTTAATAGTTTTGCAGGCAGCTTTCAATAAATAACTAAATCCCAGCAATCTTACATCTGCAAGGATAATTGTGCTTGTTCAAAAAAAAAAAAAATTAGTTAAATGTACTTTTATTTTTCTAACTTCAGATGCACTTAGGTTTGGAATACTATGCCATTGTTATAATCCAAAGTATCTCTTTCTTTAATATCCTGGTTCCTGGCATAACTGGTTTTTTTCCTTATATGTAAGTATCACTAACCATAATTGTTCTATAGATGGTACTGTGCCAGACCTGAATTGCATGGCACTCAGGTTTTTTCAAGTGTTTCTCTAGAAAAAAGGAATAATGCTTCCAAGTGGGTGCAGAGAGAGAATAATGATTAAATCTTTCACAATGCAGAGCAGGGTTGTCCAACCTTGTCAACTTGAAACTCCCAGAATTCCCCAGCCAGTCATGTCAGCCAGTTGAAGTCCACAAGTCTTAAAGTTGTCACGGTTGGACACTCCTAATGCAGAATAAGTCATGGAGTTTAAGTATACATACCAACGAGCTCCATCTAAATACTAGATTGCCATTAAATGGAAGCAAAGACTTCCTGCCAGCTAGTGACCCTCTGGATTTTTGCAGGTCACATAAGGTGTACCTGCTGGCAATGTAGAAAGAAAATTACATTTGCAGCAGGAGTTGGTGTGGTTTTAACTGGTATTTCCCTTGAACACCAAGTCTTTTTCAAAAGCTGTAACCGATGAAGAACTGTTTCAGTTTCGTAACGTACAAAAGGCATTCTTGCATGCCATTGTCAAAACTTAATTCTTGTTCCTAAAAATGTGTAATTGAATTGAATACTTATTCTTCTTCTTTCCTGATGGCAGCATTTCCAATCCAGGGGTCCCCAATAATCCCTGTCATTCTGAGTCAGCACAGCCAATGTTAAAAACCAGCTTATAGAGTAACAAGCTCAAACGTTTCTCTAACCGATTAATTATATGGCCTTTTGTTCTTACTTTTCAAAATTCAATGTATAGAGAAGGCAGCCAATAAATAAGTAGAGCTGATAAAATCAGTATTGTCTATTGCACTGTTACCTGGCAATCCCAAACTCACTGGAGAATTGTGCAGGTTTAAAATATCTTCTACGACTGGTTCTTTGTCTTTGTCCTTATCTTTGTCTTTTCTCTTTTTCTTTTTTATCTCATTGGTTGGCTTCAGCAAAGACAGTTCTTCTGATCGTCTAATACCTGCAAACACAGTTGAAAATATCAACAGGCTGGAAAGACCAGTGAGTTCTATCATCCAAGAGAGTCCATTGATTTGACACATCATTTTCTTTTGCCCTCCTGGATAGGTTAAAGGGGCCAAAAAGATGACCCATACCAGAGTTATTGGTCTCTCTGAGAAAAGAAGTTTCTTCTGCTTTGAAAGAGGTGGTGATGTGTCTCCTCAAGAGGTCATCTTTGAAGCCAATGGTTTTTGATGACTACCATCAGTCTCCAACATTACCTTTTTGGGGAAATTTGTTGAAAAGGTGGTTGATCTGCAACTGAGGAGAACCCTAAGGGAACCAGATTATGAAGGCCAATTTCAGTTGTGTTTCAGATCAGGATTTAGTACTGAGGCAGCCTTAGTCAATTGTGTCAGGATGGTGATGGTGCATCCATCCTAGTGCTTCTTGATCTGTCAGTGGCTTTCAGTACAGTTGCCCATGGCACCAAGGTTGTGGATTGGGAAAACCAATCCCTTCTTTCTCCAGAGCCAGTTCCTGTTGATGTTAGTTTGGGGGGGGGGAGATTTGCTCTGGGTGCAATTCAAGGTGCTGATTACCTATAAAGCCCTTCATTATATGGGCCTGGTTACTTGAGGGATCTCATATCCCCCATAACATCTGCCCATCTAATTCTATCCTGTAGGATTAGCTCACTCTGGGTTCCTTTGATTAAACAATGTCATCCCTTAGGAACCCAGAAGTGTGCCTTCTTTATAACAGTGCCTGCCCTCTGAGCAACATTCTCCCTGAGATCTGGTTGCTCCCCTCTCTGCTGTTGTTTTAAATTAAAAATGAACCTTGTAAATGTTCAGTTGACTGAGTTTCATGTTTAACGAAAAGATAACAAAAACAACAATAAATTCCCATATCAACCATCAGTGCCAATCAATTATATTTGTGATACTTTTTTAAATGTTGTTGACTGAGTTTCATGTTTAATGAATAAAAGAGATAAATTCCAAATCATCATTTGGAACACAACACGCCATATATCACAGTTGCCGAAAACCAAAGCATACAATTTATTGATATCGCTATAACAGGAGACGCCAGAGTTGAAGAAAAAGAACTGGAAAAAAAATCACGCAATATCGCGACCTGGCCATCAAAACTACGTAGTTATGGATGAAACATGTAATAGTGATACCCACTGTTATTGGGGCACTTGGTACCATGTCCAAGAATTTTGCAAAATACATCAAGAAATAGCAGCTTCCTGCAATAACACTTTTGTGGAACTGCAAAAGTCTGCACTACTTGGAACAATGTACATTTTAAGAAGATACTTGGTTGA
>AZIM01000681.1:260920-271407 GCA_000516915.1 Ophiophagus hannah | reverse complement strand
TCATCCAGTCCAACCCCCCACCCAAGCAGGAGACCCTATACCATTTNTGACAGATGGCAGTCCAGTCTCTTCTCAAAAGCTTCCAGATGTTTCTGTCTTAGGGCGCAAAGAAAAAAAAAATCTGCTGCAAACGCCTGTGGCTCAAGACATCTGGCCAGTAAATGCCCAGATCTATCCAGTCACCTGAATTAAAGGATTACAGGGTTGTAAAAGGGGAGTTTAATATTACCTTGGTATTGAAAAAAATCCAGTATTGTAAATTGTATTTTTTTTAAATCCACAAACCTTTTTTTCCAACTGCTCCAGTAAAACGTAAGGTGTTGGAAGATTTCAGATCATCTTTCTAAATATACTAATTAACATGGGACTCAAAGGAGGCCACTTAGCCTTGTCCTGTTGGTGTCACTTAATGCTTCTGAAATGTGACACTGATGTATCCAAGGTGTTATTATGACATGGTATCCACTGCAGTCAGGTACCTCCAAAAACTTGTGGATATTGGGGATTCATGCTGAACCTCTAGCCGATTCAGCTGGCATTATTTTGACAGGGTATGCCTCAGCTTTTCACATATTTCCATCTGTTATTCTTGCCTTGCCTCTCATTTGTTAATCAACCCTTTCAAATGGATGGAAAGCATATCAAGAAAAAACCTTGTAACGATGTGTGTAATGAATGAATATTGAATATAGTCAAAGAAAGAATTTGAAGACCACTGACTGAAAACTCGTAACACACGAGGCAATCGCTCTGAAAGGGGAAAAACTGCTATGTATTTGTAAAGAATATTAGGGGTCCTTGGGTCTCTCTGAACTTGCTTGATCTCTTGCAGAGGTTTCATTACCCAAACTAGGTAACATCTTCAGTGCTAAGTCGTAATGAAGTTACCTAATTTGGATAATGAAACATCTGCAAGAAAACAAGCAAGCTCAGACAGCACCAAGGACCCCTCATATCAACCCTGAGCTACAGGGTTGTAAAGCTATTCTCCTTTACTAGTAAAGCTATTCTCCTTTACTAGTAAAGAATATTATACATATCTAGCCCAAACAATGCTGACCAGAATTTTTCTTTTTAGAACTGTCATACGTAAGTTGAAACGCAAGCTGTGTTGGAAATATCTTCTGGGTGGCTCCACTGTCTTTTCCTAGCATGGATTTTCTCCTCCTAGGAGTAAAGAAGTGACTTCAAGGAGGGAGCTGTTGTAACCTGCTACTCTAAAGAAAGGTAGCTAATTATAAGTTTAATTCTGCTTTGTTTTGAAGCACCCAGGTGCCCAATCTTGTATGGCAATCACAACAAAGTTCAATACAGGTGTGTGTTGGCAGACAAGATGGCACGTTGCCCATCAGGTGGTATGAACCTGGGACTCGACATCACAATATGCAAAACAGACTTGCTGTAATCGACAGCAAGATTGCCAAAACGGCTGTGTGTAAAAATCAAACTCATTGAGGCTGGATGTGTGTGGGTTGGCTGGGGCTGGGACAAAAAACCCCGCCGAGACAACTGTCTGTTTTGACTGAATGATTCAGTTGTCAGGGTTTGTACACCGAACTGGATAAGGAGTGGGCTAAGCATATTATGCAAATACCATGTCCCAGTCAAACATGAGGCACTTCTATAGCCCTGCCTTGTCAGCCTTCCAAGAAAAAAAGGTGGTGATAAGAGAATGGTTGGAAAAAATGAGTCAGGCTTGTCATTATACAGCTCACTGGTAATATCCTGGCAACCGCTGAACATACCTCCAAGCTCTGATTGGCTGCAGCACTGACAGCTCCCTATGTGGCCAATGGGAAAGAGGCTAGTGATGTAACAGAGACTGACACAAGGTTCATGGAATAACAGGGATATCCTCCAATGGCAGCTTTGGGTTGAATAAAAGTCTCCTAGAATAGCCAATAAGGAGCTATCATTGGAGTTAAGCATGCTGTGGAGTTAAACATTTATTTATTTATTTATTTATATTTTATTTGGGCTTGTATGCCACCCTCTCTCCCGAAGGACTCAGGGCGGCTCACAATTAAAACGCAACAATAATAAATAATTAAAACCAAATTAAACCACAACAAGCCCAAACAATTAGCTAAAACCCCCCATTAAAACAAAACCCCACAAGTCAGTCCAAACATGCTGTATGAATGGGGCCAGTTTAATTAGAAAGAAACCAAAGGCCAAAGTAGGGCAGCCTGATGTAGCCGATTGATTTCTGTGATACTTACTTTGCCAGTGAATATGAGTATAGTGGACATCCCCGGGAGAAACAAGTTTTGGGGATTTGAAATACTTCATTACAAATTATGGTAATTATTTGACTTTTTCTCTGGCTAGGTTTAATTCCCAACTATTCTAGTATCCCACTCAACTAGCACCAAGTGATCCTACTTCTTTTCCTTTGTGATATGTAAAATTATACCTGTGAAAATATAAAGCAATGGTAACACCGTCTTTAGCCTCTGTGTTAACCTAAGACAATTTACTGGAAAATTATGTAAGAATTTTCTATTGTTTTGTATCAATAAATCTTCCTCTTCTGGGGCACCAAATACAGAAGTAATGGCTCTCTTTCCCCTCTTTCGCCTTTGTGGAATATTCCTGTCGAGCAACAGAAGGGACTTTCAGTGCCCTGATGTGGCCATGGAAGAGAGGTAGGTTTATTTCATAACCCACAACCAACTTTCAAGAAAAAGAGAGGATGGGGAAGAAAAATATTCAATTTCTCTCTCCCATCCCCCCACAGTGATTGCTTCGCATGTAGATATGTGTTATATGGGAAATTAAAGAAAGGAGATGGGAGAAATCCATAAAGGAATAGTGAGTGGATTGATTTGGAAAGGAATCCCATCAGAGGTGGTATTCAGCAGGTTNNNNACACCCACAGAACTGGTAGTAAAAATTTTTAATCCCACCACTGAATCCCATGCCAGTTCAACACCAGGTGAGTGGGAGTTTGCCCATCTCCTAAAGTACAACAACTCTTATGATTTTTAGAACCCTTTTTAAAGGTTTCACTGCAACTAGTGAGGGTGGGAAGAAAAGAAAAGTAGATGCAATGTGACTGCAGTCCTAAAAATGTGAGATTAACCTTTCTTCTATGCCCTTTTTCTAATTAAACCTCTGCCAAACAACACTTTGTTGTAGGAGAAAACTAAAGAGATGTCACCCATGTCAGAAGCACTGAAGTGCCACTGTAAGAAAAGGACACCCCACTATCATATGCAACAATGCTCACAGATAAAGCACTGCAGTAATTATCCAGCAGCATTAATGCCTTGATCCTGACCAAGAAGACCAAATAGCTCATGTTCTAATTCTCAGCCATGGCAAAATATTCCTTCCTAGCCTAAGAACTGATATACGTCAGTGGTGGTATTTGACCGGTTCTGGAGAGCTGGTAGCCGTGATGAGCAGCGGAGAGAGAACCGTTTCTCTCCACCGCTCTGTGTTTGGCCCACCCGCCTGCCTGGGCTCCCATACTCACTTTTATGGCCAGAATTCGAAGCGCAGCTGCTTTGCGCGGCTGCAGCAACTGGCATCGTGCAGGCTTGCACAAGGTGAGTTAGAATGTCTCTGCACCTGCGCAAATGCCTCTGCGCCTGCGCAAAGTGCGTGTTTGGCGCACACGTGCGCATAAAGTGTGTGCACGCATGCAAAGTGCGCCCACCAAGCCACGGCCACCGAACTGGTGGCAACTTTATTTGATACCACCACTGATGTACATAGCAGCTCTTCTTCATGCATGCCAAATAATCTTCAAATCGCAGGTGAGTCAGAAACATTGAGCCTGAAACCCAATTGAGAGTTCCATTATGATCCATGGATGGGGCAAAAAAATCAAAAGTAGATTTTCTTCCAATTTTTTTACAAGCTCCTCTTTCCAAAGAGCTTACAGTGCCTAGGGGTTAGAACTAGAGGCAGATTTGCCAGGTGAATTCTTGGGTCACAGTAACACTCTCATTTATTTCCTGGCACTATTTTTCCTGCCTCCACTCCCACATATCTTTGGCATGAAGGTTTCCTTTCCTTTTCCTTTTCCTGGAGACAGCTTTGTCCTACTTGCTGTCTCCACGACAGGTGTTTCACAAAAGCCAGCTATCGCCCTATCCATTTCGATGCCAAAGGTTCTGCAACATAAGAGTGTACTAGACTAATCTCTGCTTTTCATAAGCAGCCTCTTTTGTCCCAAGTGCTGTAATTGGGTTCAGAGAAACCAACTTTGTCTTAGGGGCACTGTGGAGCCAAAGTGGGATAAATGCAGAATAGGGATGGGGTGGGAAAAGTTGTAACACCAGTTGGTTGAATCGGATGAGGTCATTTCATTTCATTCCAGTGGAAATCTATAGTTATCAAAGCACCAAGCTGCACAAAACCCATTTGATTCAAAGCATGATTGTCAATGGAGGAATCGGAGGAGTAGCGTGCGAATATAAATGTAGACAATTGTAAACAGAGGAGGAGGAGGAGTTCCAGCTGATTATGTACAATAGACAAAACCAAGCATAGATAACCAAGGCAATGTATAAAATGCCTGCTCATAGAACAGATTTGTGTGTGTGTGTGTGTGTGTGTGTGTGTGATAGAACTCTGAACACAGATGTAATGAAAGAACATAAGCCTTCATTGTTACCTCTAAGCTCTGCTTTGTTCATTTTCTTCCTGCATCTAACATTTGTCAATGCTGAGGCAAGTTGGCTTAGTTCACAACCACTGATGGATATTCAGGATCCAATCTGGGTTGGTCACTGGGACCAGAGGTTTTGTCTTCCGAGCTTTCAGACTCATGCTGGAACCTATCTTCAGGGAATTTCTCTCTAGCAGAGTGTATGATGTTCTCTCTATGTGTGGTATTTATAGTGCCTGTTGTAACTGGCTTTTTAGATGTTGATTGGGGTGTGTTAATTTTTAAGTCATTAGCTGTCATTTTCTTGTGCTCCCCACAAGAGCCTTCAAAGTACTTGATGGCTGGAGGTAAATCGGCACTCCTGTTCACTGAAAAGGGGCCTGTTTCCTAGGCTTCAATCACTTCCCTGGCTGTTTTTGTGCCAGCTCATCCAACAATCTTAGTAGCTGCAAAATTGAATGTGTGTCCTTGTTCATTGTAGTGTGAGGCTACCAATGAATTTGAGCCTGACCACTCCATTGCATTCTTGCAATCTGGTGGATAGCTTCCTCCCTGTCTGTCCTACATAGTCCACTGACAGGAGCAATCTGTGCAGGGGATTCGGTAGATTACATTGGAAATATCTCCTACCTCCAAGCGATCTTTACAATGCAATGCAATAGCCTTCAGTGTTATTATAATTAAGGATTCTTTTTACATAATGTGATCTCAAGTTGTTTGGGACTTGATATATTAATAGCAACGTTAATTGAGTGCACCATTTCAGATGCAATGGAGACCTTACTCTAGAACTGAAGCAATGAGGTGTTAGAGAAGGCTAGTCTAGAACTCTCTTTACCAAGATGTCAGTTTTCTGCATGGGAAGAATCTTTTCTTTGATTCTTTTTCCCATAAAAGAAACATTCAGCCTTGCTACCTGCATTCTGACATAGTACTTTTCCAGAAGCAAGGTTTCTAGTTCATCTAGTTCATCTAACCTTGACTCTAATCCAGTTTGCTATACTGAACAAAGTAATTCCTTATCTTACTGTGATCTGTTTTCTAACTAACCTCCTAAGATTATCAAGATAGGAACTATAAAAAACTACACAATATTTGGGGATCAATTAAAAACACCCCACTATCTCAGCTTTGTAAATTGAACTTTGCCCCTATAATAAAATCTATTAAAATGAAAATCAAGAAATGAAAAAAAAATGAAGTTATCATGGGTTGGAAGAATTGGAGTCATTAGGATGATTTCACTACTTAAAGTTTTATTTTTATTTCAAGTTTTACCAATTCATTCATCTTTATTAATTTTGACAATGGCAAAGAATATTAATTTTATACTTGCTGGGAAATGATTGAAGTTTTGTAAAAAGTGTTATATTTAAAAACATCTCAGGTTGGGTTTGGAATTCAAAATTCATACTTTTCTTATGAGATTTTCCATTGTTGAAATATTGTATGGTTATTAATAGAGGTGGAAACCAAAATCTGGATTGAAGTGAATGTCCCAGAAGAGAGTGCTATTGGGATATTAAAAATTCCTTAATTGGATACTGTTAAAAGATTTAAAGCTGATGATAATAATCCTTTTTAGAGTGCTAATTTCAAAATCTGGGCAAAATGTCTAAAACTTTTACTACCCTTTGATCTCCTCTTATTTCTATTTTTAGCCATTCTAAATTTCTTGTATCTGAGACTGCATTTTATAAACCAAAGATCAATCAGAATGTATACAGATTGAAGGATGGTTATCATTCTGGCAATCCTGTTAATTTAGAGTTGATAATTAATGAGCTAACTTTTCCAAACCTGTATTTCAATTACAGTTTAGATCCTTTCTTCTTAATTCAGAAATAAAAGCTCAGACAAAGAGACCCCCCCCCACCAACAAACTTTGAAGCAGAGGTATCGAATCTAAAAGGTGTATCACTAAATTATATAATATCACAGAGAAACCATAGCAACCTCTAATTGGTTTGAAAATGGCTTTGGGGAAAAAGAAATTAAGACTCAAGTGGAATAACATTATGGAAGTGGAAACCAGTGTCATCATTCTCAGACCAAATTAATGAGAATTTACTTAAACTATTCCATAAATGATATATTCCTCCTTTAAACTAGTATGCATGAACACAATTAGCTCCTGTTTTGTTGGAATGGTTGTGAGGAAAAGGGAACTTATTTCTACTTGTGGTTGTCTTTTCCTTCAGGTTTGAGTTGTTTTTGGAGAATGGTAAAGTTATAAATCAAAGAATTAATATGTGTCCATGACTTGCTGAATATATTTTTAGAGTTTAATGCAAACGTTTACTCTAAAAAATTAGTGCTATTTTTTATTCATGTTTATTGAGAATTTTACCATAAAAAAAAGAAAAATTAAAAAAAGAAAAAGGGATAAAAATGTGCAAAAAATGAAAAAAACCCCAAAAGAAATATGACATCTAACCTTCTTTTCAACAGTTACAATATTATAAACCCTTCTTCCTTCTTACGTATTATATGTCCCTTCAGCCTCTCATTCAGTCCAATCTTCAAAATTGTAAATCATTTCATTTCTTTCTTCTTTGAGTAAAAAAAAGTCCATACTATGTATTACTGTATAAGGTTTCTAACCTTTCAGAAAAGTTTTTTTCTCTGATCAAGGAGGTCAGTTTTGACATTTCTGTAAATTCTAAAATTTTCACAATCCATTCCTCCATTGTAGTGATTTCATTATTCTTCCAATGTTGTGCATGCAATAATCTTGCTTGCTCAATCTACCATGATTTTTTTCTAATTCATTGTCCATAAGTCCCAATGGAAGGAGTTGCCCTAGGCCTCCAAGGAATGAGGGTCGTTTTTGAGATTGTATTGGCATGTGGAAAGAATAGACCATAACCTGCCATGCTGGTCCAATGCGGGTTTGGCAGATGTGATCATTGAATGTCATAGAATGGATCCCACTTGATAAAAAGTGCTCACGAAAGAGACCTAAAACAAGATGGATTGATGACATCAGCAAGTATTGCGGTGTAATTACATAAATCACAAGATTTGCATCAAGATGCCATGATACATTTTTCATCCTTCTTACCCCCTCCCCCCCAATCAATAGTTGTCTCCCGGGGAGGGGAAATGATGAAATATGCACACTATTGTTATATACAAATGCCAATCATACATGCTTGCATCCATGACATGTTTGTAATCATGTCACTTGTCTGGATAATTTCCCTGAGTGTGTGTTGTCATTTAGCATCTTCATATCTTGTTTTGGAAACCAACAAGCATAACCCTAGATCAACAATGGCAAGCCTTTCAGATATGATGTGTCAAAAATTCAGAAAATGCTTAACTTGATTCTGCTGGTGTGCCATCCTCCCCCACAACAAGTGTTAAACAATTCTGTATCTACCCTCCTCCATCTAGGCTGCCCTGAAAAGCAGCATTCATCTAGGTTGCTCATGGAGCCTTGACTTCAGCTCTGGGGCCACTGATACCACTCAAAGCCACCTTGTACTGTTCCCCAAGGCCTGTGAGTCTCAGGAAATGGTGTGATTTCCCCTGCAGCTCAGCAGTCCCAGGATCTGCCATGCACTGCCCACCTCCTGGCAGTGTTCGCTTTCTGTTGACAAGGCCCTGCGTCTACCTGAGGCTGCTCTGGCTTGCATGACGCTTTCGTTCTTGAAATGGTTTCAGAAAATGCTCTTCGCAGCCTCTGTGTTCTCCAAAAACCATGCAAAAACATGTTCATTTTCAGAGGCTCCAAAGGGTGCGTGAGAAGTGGGGTTCTTGTGTGGTCTCTGGGACTTATACAAAAGAACCATGTTCTCATGTGATTTCTGGAGGGTTTGGAGGCCACCACATCCTCCAAAAATTGTGTAAGAGTGGGGTGTAATTTTGAGAATAGTTTTCAAGTATTGGTGAACATTGGCATATTACCCAAAACATTGTAGAACGTCATCTTTGATACATGTCATAGGTTTGCCATCACTACCCTACATATTTACATGCATTAGCAGATGCTAACTAAAGAAATGAATCCTCCAATTTCACTTTGCTTTAAAGGCTTTTTTAACTGAATGAAACTTGACTGTAAAAGTTTCCATATTAAATTTCATTGCAGTGCCCAGAATTGTCCAATCATACAAAGGAAACTCAAGGTAGATTTGATCCTTTCCTTCTGAAAGCAGTGTGAATTCTATGGATAAATTGTATTGTCTTATTTTATTGTGCAAAATAATTTTATTTTTCAATCCATAAATCATTTTGAGAGGAAATGGCATGTTAACTAAATAAACAAGTGGAAGTTGAATTAAAAATGTTTGCAACTCTTTGGCTGCAAACATTGACTTGGGAAGTAAGCACTGTTGGGCTCCATGATTCTATCATCATCATTATCATCATCATCAACATTATTATTAATTCAATTTCCTTTGTCATATATAAAATTTCCATATCCACAATGGCAGTGTACTGTCTGGGTACAATCTCTTTTAAATACAGGTAATAAACCTTATACACACAATAGTTGTAACCACTATTCTCAAGGTCTATTCACCATGATTTTCACTTATCCTTTTTAAACATTTTCCGTTATTTAATTAAACACTCTGTTCAGTTTTGACTATAATTAGTTAATAATATCAAACCTTATAAATGTCACATTTGTAACCATTATCCTCCAAGTCTATTAATCATAATGTTTACTTATCCTAATTATTCAATATTCATTATCTAATTACATGCTTACTTCATTTCTATTTACATATCCTCCTTGATTTTAAATTTCTAACTCGAGGATTCTGAGTAGTCAAAGGATATTGCTATTGAAAAGACAATCTGGACCCTAATTTAGAAACAAGCAAAAACTATGGGCTGATGATAGAGGCATTAAGACCTCTATCATTGTTGATAAATTCAACATCTTTCTACTCTGGTCAGAACATAAGGATGTCAGAACTCTAGCCAAGCTGATCAGGGCCCATAACTTGCATTGCTTGCTGTGTATCATACTCTAGATAGCTAGCACTGACAGATTACATACTGAATCTGTTTTTAAGATTATTATAGGGGCCTCAGAGATAAAAGAACTTTTGTGCTATATAGGCTGTACAAACAGTACCTGCCCCAAAGGCCTTGCAATCTAGGCATCCAACATAGACAAAGGGCCCATTGTCACCTTGATTTTATAGAGGGGGAATGAAGGCCCCAGAGCAGTGAGGTAAAAAATTCCAAGATGATACTGCCAAGCTGCCTCTCCAGCCTTGGTGGGCGAAGCATGTGAGTTGAAAGAACAGAGGAGCCCAGAGAGATGCTGAAGGACAAAATGGTCTTACTGTCAAGGCTGGATGATCAGAAACATACATCCGCAATGATGGACCATAACTACTGATAAATACAAATTAATATGAAGATGGGTTAATATATGAGAGCTGAGAGAAATTTTCTCTGGGATCTGCCAAATAATAGGGCTAATTCACAACTCTTGGTTTCTCTATTTTGGATACTAGATTCTGAGGGCACTCAAGAGTTTCCTACATAGAGTTCTTATGTACAAACAAAACTAATGTTCATCTTTCTACAGCTGGATAGAGCCAAACCTTCCTGAGTTTGGACTGTCAATGGAGATTCTCCAAGAATCAGTTAGGCAATAGAATGGTGACTTTCAACACTCTTATGTTTTTGTTAAGCTGACCTTGCTCATAAAGTAGGTGCAGCAACTACTTATTCTCAGAAGGAGACTTGACACAAGCATGTAGAGCATTTGAGAAAAACTGGTTCTCTCCGTGTACTTCCAAAAATCACAGTTTTGTCATTTTGGGAACTTGAGTTGGCTAAATCCTGGAGAACTATGACTTCTAGCTTCTATAGCAGGGGTCTTCAAACTTGACAG
>AZIM01000681.1:93348-104544 GCA_000516915.1 Ophiophagus hannah | reverse complement strand
CATGCCGCCACATGACCATGGAGACGTCTTTGGACAGCGCTGGCTCTTCGGCTTGGTAATGGAGATGAGCACCGCCCCCTAGAGCCGGAAACAACTAGGACGTATGTGCAAGGGGAACTTTTACCTTTACCTTTTTAGAGCAATCTCCTGTCCAAATTATAATTTGATGTCCTACAGTATGGTGCTCATTCATTGAGAACCAATGTGCCTGGCATGTAATAATAGGAGCTTCTGGTAGACTTTTTCCCAACTATCTCACAACTGATACACTTCAACCAACATATAGGGGCTTGATTACAGCCAGAAGGTTGGTTGCCCTTGTTGAAAGACTAAACTACATCCAGAAACCATGCAACAATTTCTAACATTAATTTTATAATGTTGATTAATTTCATATCCTACCTTTCTTCTAGAAGTTCAAAAAGTTTATACATGGCACTCTCTCCTCCAACTATATCCCCAAAACAGTCCTGTAAAGGAACTTAGGCAGAGAAATAATAATTGTTGCCTAGGATTAGGCACTGGATTTTCATGGCTGAGGTGGGACTTAAACCTGGAGCAATCTAAGCACCACCTCCCAAAGTAGTGCCAAGAGATCAGTGGTGGTATTCTACCGGTTCGGTCCAGTTCAGCCAAACCGGTAGCTCCGAGGATCATCTGTGAGTGAACTGGTTCGCTCCAATGATCAGCTGCTGGGCCCTCCCACCTCCCCTGGCCCTATAGTGACCTTTATTTCCTGCTTTTCAACCTCAGCTGCTTCGTGCGGCACAGCCGATTGCCACGGGTCAGCTGTTTTACACACAGGGCTTGCAGCAGAAGGTGAGTTACAAATGCTGCACATATGCAAAGCGCACGCAAAGTGCACACTCACACTGAACTGGTAGGAAAACTTTTTGAAACCCACCACTGCAAGAGATGCCAAGGTGTCTATGACAGGAGGGTTAAAACTATTCAACTAGTAGTCATGACTATGTAATATAAATCACAACTTTTTAGTCTATAAAGGCACAGAGGCAGGACTTCAATTGTACAGTCACAACTGCAATTTTGACGTTGCTTTGGTGCATGCCACGTTTTCTTCCATATTGTCTTTTTTTTAGCATTTAATAATAATAAAAAAACAGGATGGGAAGCTAGCATACCATAAATCAATCTGTCTTAAGAATTACTCACTGCTTTTCTTGCCATTTGCCAAGTGAGTATTTTGTGGCTGGCCACATCAACCGTATCAATCATTTTGTGAGAGTACCCATAAGACATTTCGAAAGTTTCTGTGGGACCTTGATTCTTTGGACGATGGTGATTCATGTTCTTAAACTCCAAAGTTGGAGTGCACTGCCTTATTTCTCCTTGCCTCTTTAGGTAAGATGAGGGGCAGGTTGCCTTCAGAGACATTTCCTCCCTCCATAATTGGCTTTCCAGAAACAAATCCTTTTGGAACAGAATATCCTGCCTTAAATCTGACCAGGAGTCAACCCATCTCAAAGGAAAAAGCTACTCAGGGTAAGCTAAGTAAGCAAAGGGCTAGATTTCTCTTATACTGCCCTAGGCTGTTTCTGCACCGACAGCAATGAGTTGCTGGAGTTTCTTCCCTGGTTATGACTTCTGTGGGCTGATGAGTAGCTGTTCCTTCAGCCAAGCATGGGATGGTCCCAATTCTTCTTTTCCATCAGCTTCATTTCTCCTTTGCTCTGGAATGGTCCTTATCTGGGGATGAAGGAGATGAGGTGTGTGGTGCCTCTTCCCAGCCCAGCTGTAAGTCCTTTAAACTCAGACACGGGCAAAGAGGTAGCAAAGAGGTATGGCTAGTATAGAGAAAAGAAAGACTAGGGATAACATGGCAGCAGTATTCCAGTGTTTGAGGGGCTGCCCCAAAGAAGAGGCAGTCAACTTATTTTCCATAGCACTAAAACAATGGACAGAAATTAATCAAGGAGAGAAGCAACCTGGAATTAAGGGGAAACTTCTTAATAATGAGGACCATTAACCAGTGGAACAGCTTACTTTCAGAAGTGTAGGTTCTTTATCATTGGAGATTTTTAAGAAGAGACTGGAACTGGACAGTGACTTGTCTGAAATGGTATAGGATCTCCTGCTTGAACAGGGGGTTGGATTAGAAGATCTGCGGAGTACCTTCCAGCTCTATTCTGATTGAATTTGTTGCTCAGATTCATGGCATACTCTTGCAAGTTACTGACATAGAGCACTGCTGTTCTCTGATATTATACTAGCATAGTCTTTTCTTTGAGAGCACTATATAACACATATAGTGTTGATGCAGTTTGATGGCACCGTCCACCAACAATCATGCTATTCCTTCCTTGAACAAATGATCTTGGTTTAGTCACCTGACATCTCCCCTTCATTCACAACATACATTGGAAAAGGTTGCAGTAGTTGACCCCACCCTCTGCAACACTAGCCAATCCGGATTCTCTAAAGGAGTTCTGTGTATCTCACTCAGAGCAGCTAGTCCTTAATTGGTGTTTTTAGAAACAATGAAATGGCTCAATGAAAATATTTTTTTTATTTTTTTATTTTAATTTTATTTGGATTTATATGCCGCCCCATCTCCCGACGGACTCGGGGCGGCTTACAACAAAAGAACCACAAAATAAACAAAGGAAATTCAAATAAACACTAAAACCAATTAAAATATCAAATTTAAAAACCCTAACCCCTCTCAATCCAGGTCGGCCTGGGAAAATAACCAGGTTTTTAACTCGCGGCAGAAGGAGCACAGGTCAGGGGACAACCGCAGCCCAGGGCAGCTGGTTCCAGAGGGTGGGTGCTCCCACAGAGAAGGCACTAGTCCGGGGAACTGCCAGCCGACATTGTCTGGCTAATGGTACCACAAGCAGGCCCCGTCGGTGGGAGCGCACTGGGTGACCGGAATTCGATGATGGCAGAAGGTGTTCCTGCAAGTACACCGGACCCAAGCCATGCAGGGCTTTATAGATCAACACCAGCACCTTGAATCTTACACGGAGGGCAACCGGCAACCAATGCAGCTCGCGCGGGAGGGGTGTAACAATGGAGAATTGGGACGCTCCCATCACAACCCAGGCGGCCATATTTTGTACCAGTTGAAACCTCCTCATAGTCCGCAAGGGCAGCCCCATGTAGAGAGCATTGCAGTAGCCAAGACGTGAAGTGGCGAGTGCAAGAGTGACCGTGCGTAGGGCATCTCGGTCCAGATAGGGGCACAATTGGCACACCAGGCGCACCTGGGCAAACGCCCCCCTGGTGCCGGCTCTCATCTGCTCCTCCATACTAAGCCGTCCATCCAGGAGGATGCCCAGATTGCGTGCCCTATCCATGGGGGGTAATACCTCTCCCCCCATGACTAACGATGGTATTTCCTGGACAATCCGAGATGCCGGTACGCACAGCNACTCAGTCTTGGCTGGGTTGAGCTGGAGCCCGTTACTTCCCATCCAGATCCGTATCACCTCCAGGCACCGGGACATCACGGAGAGGGCACTTCAAAATAGCAGATGCCCAGCTGCTCCGATAGACTTGGTAGTCTGCCAATTCACTCTGGCAGTGGATTGAGATATAAAAGAAGTTTGAAGGACTCATATACAGCCAATGCCATATCTCAGAAGAACCACAAGCTCATCTGCCAGGACTATAAAACAAGTCTGCAACAAGCTGATGTCACCCAGATTTTTTTTTAGCGATGGCATCTCTCAGAACTCTCTGGTAATCTTACAAAATAGCTGGGAATTTTTGGAGCTGTACTGAAGCACCAAGATAGGGAAGGTTGCTAAAAAAAGTCATTCTGTGTCTTAGATGATCTCATATTAAGAAATAAGGAAGCAGAGCAGCGTTTGCTTCACAGTAAGATAAAAGCTTAATTCACATATTTATTCCCATCCCTGTGACTTCAGGTGATGAGTTACTTGCAGGAAACTCTCACCACAAACCAGATATGACAAAGAAGCATATCCTTCCACTAACAGCTTTCCAGGGAAGTAGCTCACATATTCCAATTCAAGTCAGCAAGAGACCAATTACTGATTGATGAGACACTAATGTGTCATATTTGTGCAGTTATGATTCATCATGACAAACATTATGACATCAGAACAATGACAGACAGAAGGAAGTCCTTGTCTGGTAAGGTTTCGTGCCTGGGGCACCAGGCCATGCCCCATGGTCAAGAATCAAGTATTCTGTGTCAGGCTGTTTTCTGGATTCTTAGCTAAACCTGCAAAGCTTGTGTGACATTATATAAAGCCACACAGTGTCTGCAGCATGTAAGCAGAATGAAACCCAGCCAGTGCTTTCCTTAGGAGCTGATTGCCAGCGTTTATCCTTTTCTCGTTATACCATATGTTGCAAATGCTGTTGAGGTTATGCATTCATTTAAAATATTTCTAAACTGCTTTTGGTTGCAAAGAAGCCCAAAACATTGGGCAACAATTTAAACATTCTGGCAAAGGCTCTTTGCATTCCAAGACATCAATGGAGATGAATCTCCACAGAGATATCATGGGGTGGAGTCCGGGACTAGGAGGATGGCCACCAATTTACAAAGAGAGGCTGGCTGCCAACTACCAGCTTATAAACAGGGTTGCTGTCATTTGTCTCCTCCAGGTTAGCAGCTCTTCCTTCTGAGTAACTAGATCAGGGATGGGGACCTACTGTTGAGTTCAAGACATTCAACTGCTCCATCTGCATTGAGGCAGGTGGGATGCCTTCCATTTGCCCACCTCCACAACACCCAGTTCAATTCTCAAATGGTGGTCAGGGAGGTGATCATAAGAGCAGATGCACAGTGCTCACATTCAACAGCACAGTAATCCTTGGCTTAAAACCACAACTGAGCCCCAGATTTCTATTGCTAAGCAAGAGAGTTGCTAAGGGAATTTTGCTCCACTTTTTGACCTTTCTTGCCACAGTTGTTAAGAGAATCACTGCAGTTGTTAAATTAGTAACATGGATGTGAAATGAATCTGGATCTCCCACTGACTTTGCTTGTCAGACGGTCACAAAAGATGATCGCAATACCATGGGGCATTTCATCCATCCTTAAATACATGCCAGTTGCCAAGTGTCTGAAATTTGAACATGTGACTTACAACAGTCATGTCACTTTTTTAATGCTGTTGTAACTTTGAACAGTCTCTAAATGGATGATTGTAAATCAAGGACTATCTGTACTAAAAGGAGAGACAAGACAAAAAAGTAAAGAAGACAGGGTGATTGTTTTTTATTCCTGATAGAATATGATGTCTTGACTGTGCTTGATGGTAACTGACTCTTATTATATTCCTTGGGGATTTCCTGGGCTCAGGAGATAAGCTGAGAATGTAAGATAGCTTTGCAAAAAAAACACTCCAAAAACGAAAATGAAAAACAGCCCATAGGTCCGTGATGGCGAACCTATGGCACACATGCCGGAAATGGCATGCAGAGCCACTTCTGCCGGCACGTGAGAGGTCACCCAGAAGAGCCCCACTGCGCATGCGCACGCGCCCCCTGCCAGCCAATTGATTGTCGGGTATCTGCTGTGCATGCACAGAGACATGTGGCATGCTGGGGGTGGTGGTGGTTGTGTGCACATTGCATCATGGGTGCAGGCATGCGCATGCATTTTTTGGCACGCAACGTGGAAAAGGTTAGCCATCACTGCCATAGGTTGTTCTGTTCCTCAGCATAGAAAGTTGGTTTGGTTTCCAAATGGTATCTGCAAAGTGCCTGGACAGAAGTAACATTTGAGCAAATGTGAAAATGAGCTACATTGAGAAGAAAGAACTACTTTCAATGGTAGAAGTCTAAGATGGTGTGTGATATTGAAGAGTATCTACATCAGTCTGAAAGCCCTACTTGGATTGGATCCAGACGTCCTATCCTTTCCTTCATCTTGTCAAACCGAGGGCTGTGGTGGGATTGTGCCCCCTGGGAACAACCAGTGCTGGAAGTTATAACTCTCAGACATAAAATACCATGGCTTCCTGCTCCAAGCTGATGTCTGGGCCCATATATGGTTACAGAAATGGGGATGCTATGCACTCTTGCTGACTGACATCAGCATGGAATTGGTGGGTTTGGCTTGGAAGTACATTCTCTGAATTTTTTTTTTAAGAGAAGGATAACAAATGAGATAGAACCCAAGATGCTCTGCTGCAGATGTATGTTCCATAAACCATTTGAGAGGCTTTTAGTTTCAACTTTGCTGAGTTTCCTAATTCAGTATGGTGTGTGCATTATGGTAATGTTTGATTACTGAATTTAGTAGCCTCAAATACAGCTTTGATGTTAATTATTTAAAATCTTGTAAGAACTAAATCACAGATATGCATGGTAGGTCTTTATTACCAGCATCATTAATTCGGGTTAGAAGTTAACATTTTCACTTAAGGAAATGCTATACTCCCGGCTGAGTCTCCAACACCTGTGTGATATCTCATTTATTTAGTTAAATCTGTGCCTAATTTCATGAGCTAGTGCTCCCAAAGGTTGTCTTTGCAGGCTCTTGATCTTTTTTTTTTAGGTTTTAGATGTCTGTTCAGTGACAAATCTATGTAGTGATCTTGTAGACAGATCAATAACCAAACCCAGAGCTTTATAAACTTAATAAAAACCTGCATTACAGTATACACTTCTCAAAGATAATGCAACACAGGACTGTGTAAAAGAATTGGATGTGCATGTCTATGGAGATTCTCAGTGATTCAGGCCATGGTTGTTCCAAAGGTACTTTTTCAAAAGGCAACTGGACTTTGTTTTCTCTTGAAGACATTTCGCTTCTCATCCAAGAAGCTTCTTCAGTTCTGACTACATGTGCATATTTTGGGCTGGCCTATAAAGGCATAGCTCAGTCAACAGTTGGAGGAGCCATATTCCTTAGGCGAAAATATAAACATGGTGACACTTGAAGCACTTTTCCAGCTCAATCTTAAATTACCTGAACAATAAACACCTTTCTTTCCACCCTCAGTCATCTTGATGGTATTTCAGAGGTAGTAGTAAGTGGGAAAAAATAGTCGCAGTGTTTTTCCTAGCAATTTTTATTCAGGTTGAAGAGAGAGAAGTTACTAGAGAAACATATTTCAAACCACAAGAAAATTTTCATGAAATTCTCATGAGTGAAATATAGTGTTCTTGTGTTTGTAGAGTTACCAAGTAGTCTAAGGATGTCTGTCTGAATGTCCTAACAGTCATTGTGCAATCGTATCTCCAGATAGTAACATCGTCCCTGGGTTTCTGCGTTCAGATTGGTCCATGATTGTAAGAGTAGGCATCTAGGAAGGCTTCAAAATGAAGTCTACGAGCACAAGCAATGCCAGCAGAAGTCCCATGGCTTATTGATGGTTACCATTAATAAAATAAGCTAAAAATACCAAGAGAAATTTAAAAGAAATTCTCACTTTCCCTGTGAATAAGAGATAAAAATAGATATCATTGGTGGGGACAGAAAGGAAGGATTTAAGATGGAAAGGAGTGGTTGAGCGGATATCCGTGACTATGAGACTAAAATAATACTAAGAATGTTGGAGGATATAATTAAGGATGAATAAATGTATATATGTATATGTACAAATGTATATAAAATCTATATGATATTATATTACACTAGAATGATGACCGAAAGTTATGTCAAAACGATTCCACCACGTTCAATATTTTTTAAATGTTATGCTTAATAAAAATATTTTTTTTAAAAAGAGAGAAATAAAATAGGATCCTGTTTTGCAAAGGCAAAAACATGAATTTTTGCCTTTGATCACATGATCAAGGCAGACTTGATCATGGGATCAATCAATCAACTGTTCAGATACAGGATAGCTTCTTACCTATTCACTGGCACCTCTTAAGAATGTTCATGATGATTCAAATGGGCGTCAAAATGCTGCTGCCGCTGTCCATTTCATTGGTTTACCCACAGAAAAGTAAAGGAATTCAACTATCATAAATAAAGAAATACATGGAAGGGTGATGTAAGAAGATATATTTCTTCACCTTCCAGAGAGATATCTCCCAGCTGGCCAAACCGCAGACAATCACAGAAGCACAAGAAAACCCAAGCATGGCAGTGATTAGTGAAACCAGCCTAACATATACCTTTAAATCACTACCATAAATGTTGGAAATCCTACTTGGCAGAAGAAATAACACAAGGCAAACCGACTACATTAAATCATTACACAACCATTTTATGGGATTTAGTCATTCATAACAGGTGAGACAGTGGGCTAGATCCTTATCGGAAAATGGGCACCGCTCCATCGAATGCAGTCGAATCATGCTCGGATACCGCAACCAGGTGCTTAGCCAAATTTCTTCTGCAAGAGAAGCAGAAATTGAAGTGCTGCTGCCATCTCCCTTGAAGCCTTAAGGAAATAGCCTCAACTGCATATTGCACTAGAACTTCCCAGGGCTCATCTTCACAAATAGCTCAACAAAACCCTTGGAGACCAAAGTGCTGAATCAGTACTTACTGAAGCACATCACACACCTCTTTACTCCATCCTGTTTTACTGGTACCATACCTACTCTCCAGATAGTTGCTGGTTTATAAAGAGTTGGAATCAAATCAAACCTATAGTCCATTATTTCAAAAATTCACCTCCCTGTTTCTCACTAAGTTTTATTACCTCCCAGTTGGTGCTTGCAGGTGAATGGTTTCAGGTGTACAACTTCTTTCTTGTCCTTTTAGTGGGGAAGCCACAGCTGTTTTCCTCAAAGATAAAAAAAGGCTTGGAATTTAGGATGATAAAACAGTATCCAAAGAGAAGAGAAACACTTTCACTACAGTATGCCAATATTGGGTGTGACTCATTCTTGATATAGTGTCAGAAGTTTTCCTGCTCCAGGTCCAAGCATTCATTCCAAGGTCCTTTCCCTTGGACAAGCATTGCATGAACTGTTAGGGGTGTGTATGTGTGTGTGTGTGTAGAAAAAGTATTTCCCTTACCAATGTAATTGCCAACAACTTAGTTCTGGACTGATTTGCAGTATTAAGTGTAGGTGGCATAGGTATCCAATCTTAACTTTGATGATTACAAACATGCATAAAATATGCATCACAATGTAATGCAAGCTCCACCATTTTATTCTTGCATCATGCCATGCCATGCAAGTGCTTAAGGGGTGAAGTTTGTGTTGTGAGGCCACGTGTTTTGTTATTCTCTCCCCCCACCGCCCCACACACTTATGTAGACTAATTCCTAATTTCCTTATCTGAAATAAGTGTGAATTCTACTGTTTGTTTTTTAAAGAAAGAAATGAAATATGAAAACTTAACAAACTCAACTGTTTTATTACAGCAGAAGTTGAGGTGATATGTCTTATTTTATCCGTTCATGATGTCTGTCTAGCTCAATGCCATTTTGTTTGAAAACCATTCTCCTATACATTCATTCTTCCGTGAAAACAATCTCTGGAAGCAAAACTAAAAAAGATCTCTACTGAAGCCTCGAAGAATGGCTGCCAATGTGATTAGGCAAGATAATATTTTAAAGATTATTCTTTTAAAATACAGAAAGAGGAAGGAGAGGAGGAGGAGAAGGAGAAGGAGATTTGGTGACTTCATGCATTGGTTGATGTAGTTTCCTTGGTGTCTGTACTGAAGCTGTCACTGCTTTCTTCTGTATTATTTTTATCCCATTTCCAAATCTAGTAATTCATGGTGGTCTCACCTCCAAATATTGATCATGTAACATTTTGCAAATAATCTGCACAGATGCTTTGGATCATGCAGAAGCACAACTATAGCAGCTATCTGTAACCTTTTAAAGCAACTGTCGTTTTTGAAAATTACAAGGTTAGTTTTAAACATAGTTTTAAACATGTGCTACTTTAATTGGTTTGCAGACAGCTTCAACATTTATGCCCCATTGTGCTCTAAAGTATCTTTTCCAGATTAATTCCAAAATGACACTAATCAGAGAAATCAAAAATTGAAAAAGTATTGAAAAATACCAAAAATTGGCTCAACTGTAAAAACACAAAACAAAACCATAGTCCTAACATTTCTGCCCAAGGAGATGTTGGCATAGTCTCTGCGATACATGGATTTGAAATAATTTTTCATTCAGTGAAGACAAGTTGTCACAAGGTAAAGGGTTAAGGTTTATGATGCATCTTAAATTGAGCCAGAAGGTAATTGGCAGGTAATGAAGTTAATTTAAGAAATCGGTAACTCAACTTTTCCTAGAAGAAGGGCCAATTAGCAAGCATATCTTGAGCAGATTGCAGTAGTCATGCTAATCTAGTGGTTATGAAAGTTTCTTTCAGAAGACACAGGATCACAACACCTTACAGATACTCCTGGCAGTCTGATACACAACTAAGAAAATCCATTGGAACTTTGTAGTAGGTATCTCCATTGCAGAAAAAACAGAACCAGGAGTCTGCTATGTTTGGAAAGGTGTTTCTTCTTTAAAGGCATAATTTAAGACAATAGCATGTGGTGAAAATATTGTAAGTATGGTAGCGATAAATTACACACATCCCAAAATAGAATTTTTATGAATACAGCAATAGTTCAAACAGAAAAGACTGTAATACTCAGCTTGAGAATCCATAAAAATAATTAAACAGGTAACAGAAACAGTTTTGAATTTGAAGGAAAATTTGTTGGGTTCCTGCATGGAAATGTTTTCTTTTCAAGTCTGCGTAACCCATTTTTGTTTTGTTTGAAATCTAAAGGGAAATGGTTTATCTTGTCAGTTAAATCATCTTTCTAAATTTTTTACAGGATTGCTCTTTGCAGTGGTTGTCCCCAAGCTGTGCCTTTTAATTCGAGAAAGTCTGCTCATGCTGTGTGTAATGCAACCTCATTGCGTTCATTGAGGTTGAAGCCAAAATTTCCTCAGACTTCCAAAACCATCTGCTTAAATTTGCCACTTCCTATTCTGAATTCTAAAAGCATCTTTATGAGGTTTCTCCTCCTTTACTATTTGCCTCCATTAGTCCTCTCTACTATTTGCAGTCCCAAGATGGTCCTGGTAGAAGAGAAGATGCAATTTGTAAATAGCTGAGCTATAATAGATCCAAAGATGCGAAGTGAAAAGGGGTGGGGATGGGCTTTTAAAAAATGTTTCTGTTCCTTATCAGCCAGGTAACTGATTCACCACACCAATTCCTTGTCTTTGTCACCCATCTGAATCCAAACACTGCTTTGTCCACTTTTCTCTGTTAAATCTTTGGAAGCAGATAACAGATAACAAATAATCAGAGTTG
>AZIM01000681.1:1675-12563 GCA_000516915.1 Ophiophagus hannah | reverse complement strand
GAAAGAAAGAAAGAAAGAAAGAAAAGCAGACAGACCTTTTCTGAAAGTTAAGTCCTACTATAGACTTCATCTGTGAAATAGTTAAATTTGCTGGTTGGAGTAAAGGAGTTTGAAAATCGAGTAAAATTTCCATATGGAAAAGAGAAGCACCTGTACCAGCCTTGGACAGCATTCAATGTATTGTGCAACAGTGATATATAATTTGTTCAGGTTGATTAAACAACACATTGACAACTGTAAGAGACTGGTTTGTGCACGCTGCTGATTTTCTATCTAATTCCCATACTATGGTTATCTAAAGGTGTACAATCTTTCAGAAAGTCATAATAAATATCAGTTTATTACTCTGAAATGCTTCAGTGATCGTGCTTTGGCTAATGTTTCTTTGCACTTCACAACACAGCTAGTCTTACTGTACTACTTACTGATATAGGTTAATAACACTTTAGAAGCAATCTTTCTTTTTGGGGGTAAATAACCTTGAAATAGAATTGGAAGCATAAAATATGTATGGATGACATAGAAATAACTAAATAAAATTTTATCAATGATTATTACTGCCTTAATAAGGTTTTAAGTGATATATGTTTTATTGCTTATGATTATCTTCTTTGAGGGCCTAGGGGAGAAAGACAGGATAAAAACAGCATAAAGAAGCCAACAAATAATACAATTAACAAATCTAATCTACATTTAAATCACTAAAATAAAATCCCAGAATCCAGACTAAAATAGTCATCTTTTTTTCTATCTGCAATTCAAATCAAAACCTGCTGTCAATTATCAACCAATAGCTTGAAAAAGAGAGAGATAAGGACAGTAAGGTTTAATTGTCTTTATAATTGTTGCTTATAAGCCACTTTTGGAAGGATTGAAATAGGTGCTTTTTCAAAAGGCATTTTTTTTGTTTTTCTTTGAAGACGTTTTGCTTCTCATCCAAGAAACTTCTTCAGTTCTTCTTCAAAACGGAAGAAGCTTCTTGGATGATGAAAGATTTTCAAGGAAAAACAAAGAAAAGTCCAGTTGCCTTTTGAAAAAGGACCATTGGGACAATCATGATCTGGATGACTGAGAATCTCCATAGACATTCTTATTCCTGTATAGTTATATGCATATATACAATAATTAGCATTTTATGTTAAATAATGGTAGATATCCAGCACATGTGACTAAATATAGTTAGCCACTTCAGTTTCATAGGCAAAAAAAAAAAGAAGTGTTCTTTTTGGTTCCTTGATTATGTGTCGTTGTTGATTCTTAATGAATAGATTTTCTCCTTGATGATCTGTTTTGTTTGCACTCAAAGTGCCAAGCTCGGAGCTCAAACCAACAACCTAATCTTCTGTTCTTTAACATAGTTAGGGGATTGTAACAGAATATTGAAAGCCTGTTCAAAACTCCTCTCTATTTCAGTCAGGGTGGCAATCAAAGAATCATCAATTGTTTTACAAATTTCATGGGAGGAGAGTCTTGTATATTTAAATATACAAGACTCTCCTCTCATGAAATTTGTAAACCAGTAGTTGTTCCATGACTTTGCCCAGCTCATTTTTGGCTACAATATGCTCAAGGACTCAAAACAACTTGGCCTTCGTCAAAAGTATAAATTGAAATAGAGAGGAGTTTTGAACAGGCTTTCAAAATTCTGTTACAATACCCTAACTATGTTAAAGAACATTCCAAGATTCTTAATGACTACTGTTTCCTAACCTTGCTTACATCAGAGATCTGACATTTACATAGATACATATTTACTAGACATTAGTAAGGATCTGCAAATTTTTGAAAAGTTACTTTTCTTGGACAAAACTTCAAATGAAACATTCTCTAAGTTGTTAGCAGGCATATCTCAAGTTGAGATCCTTCCTTCCAAAGTAGACATGAGTTGGTGTCTTCTTGGGTTTATTGATTATGCAGATCTACAACTGTCTAATCTTGTGTTCAGGGTGAAGAAAGGAAAATGCCTGCACATAGCAACATTTACTTAAACAGAAACATGGAACGAAAGCCCTCATAAGAAAACAGAAAGCAGGGGCTGGCTGATCTTTACAAAGTATTTTCTGCAGGGAAGAAATCACATAATATATTCAAGATGTCAGAGGTTAGCCATAGTGCTTGTGAATCATGCTGCGAATGCTTCACCTTTCACTTTTACAGCTGTAATTAGATTACAGAGTTTTTATTGCCATTTTAAATTCTTCCTTTATAAGTTGCTCGCTACCCTACAATGGGTGTTTCGCCACCCCCCTCCCTCGCACTTAGAGCTCAATGTATTTAATTTTTGCTCCTATGATGCTGGATTAACTTTGAAGGATTGCTGAAGTCAGAAGTCAGTCACCCTTGCCCTCCTAATGGGATCTCACTGCTGGTACATGACCTTGAAGTGTAATATATACAATCAGCTATATTTATTGGTAGTGGGAGTTAGGCGGGAAGTAAGAGCAGCTGGATTGCATAAACATCAAGAGCCCATATGTCCTGCCCACAGTAGCCATGACATGTTTAGACTAGTGCAGCCCAGTCCAGCAAAACCTTCTTCCTACTCCTGGTATGTGATGAACTGATAAGGAGATGGTACCTTTGAGGACCCCAAAAGTTATGAGACAGGATACACTGTAGAAAATTTGTTTCTGGATTGTCAGGACAAAGGGGCATTCTCAAAGAACTGGAGAAGACTTGCTAGCAGCTTCTCTTAGGTAAACAAGGGCATGTCAAGTAGATTCTAGAACAGGAGCTCATGGAATAACAGTACTACTTTCCCTCTGTGGCTGGGGGATAAATCCTAATGCTTCCATCTGCATATTTACCCATAGGTCCTCAAGCTAGCTAATCCATGACTGGAACTAGCCTTTTCACAAAAAGTCATAAGGACTTTGGCAATGCTAGCTATAATGGTGCATGCAAACACACATGTATTGAAACATGCATGCATGTTGATCACCCAAGTATTTTAGACACTACAATGATCATTGTCGTAACACCCCCAGGTTTCACTTATTTTTAGTACCATCTATATATACATACAGTGAAAGTCTGACAATTTCATAAAATTCTGTAAATAAAAGTAGCATGCTTCAAAGGACTAATTTGATAGCATACAGTGGCTCATACTACATCAATGTACTGGGTTCATCCTATCAATATTAGTAATGTTAAAGAAGCACATTTTAAGTAAATCATAACAAATGGAGTTGTTAAGTAGGCACCCCAATTGTAAAATGGCAAAACCCTCTTCGCTTTTATTTCCTGGCATTTTTAGAATAGTCGCAAGGGGTTTTAAGGGTTTTTAGCAAGGGTACTTCTAGATGACCTCCACTTCTCAACCCTTGAGGTCATTTGAAGGTGACTTAAAGTAATGTGGACATGCATAGATACATCATACATACCCATTGTGCTGTTTCTTTTGGGATAAGCAATGTTGCTTTGTTTATGCCAACATTCCCTCATTTCAATTTATTCCCAGACAAGTTTATCACTATTATTTTTAATTCCATTCACTGAACAGGATGCTCCTCACTCAGCCTTGTTCCTCCATTTCCAGAACAATTTTATTTTCGCCAAAAGTGGTCTATATTTTTATGCCTCTAATATTAAGAGTTGTTCCTTGCTTGGTTTGACCACATTGTTTGCAACTATCTATTTTGCTGTTTATACTTTATCTTTTGCTCATCTATTCATTTTTTGCATTATTTTTTACAGCACTCATTCTCTTTACAGGCTCTTTTGTTCGTCCTCAGCTTCTTTCAACTCATTCTGCCAAGCTTATTTCCCATAAACATAATTCCACACATAATTCTTTTCCCTATGCTTCAAGCAATTAATTTCCACCTTCCATTAATCCTACTGGAAATTTCTCTAGTTTTTAATACTTTTCCATTTAGGATTTACACTTTTCCCTCTTGTAATTATTCTACTTTCAGTCTAGGTTTTTCTTTCCTTTTCTTCCATTGTGAATATTTCTCAAAATGTTGACACTATTTTAAAAAATGGTTTTTTTCCCCTATGAGTAGGACCTCCTGTTGCTCTTTTACCCTTCATAATTCTCTCAATCTTTCATCATGAACAATTAATGAAGTTTTCCATTTCATTCAGGTATGCATAAGTAGATTTATGCTTGAACCAAATATTTGATTTCCCCCTCCAAGCATATATTAAATAAATAATCATTATTCTCATGTATCTAAACATCCTTGAATGGCCCAATCACTTTTTTCTCCATACACTCGTCTCATTCTCACTTATCCATTCATGGCACCTAGCATAACAACCCCCTCTCCCCTCCCATTTAATTCATTAAGAATATTGCCAAACTGATGCAAGGATCTTCCATTATCTCCATTTATTTGATCATAACATGCTACTATTACCAATCTAATGAATTTCCTACTTTCATATGCCCACAGGGACCTAAATGATACATACTCTTAATTAAACCTACATATTTATTTCCTTGCATATATTCAAGAAAATCAGTTTGGTACAGTGGTTAAAGTGCTGGCCTAGAAACCAGGAGACTGTGAATTCTAGTCCTGCTTTAAGCATGAAAGCCAGTTTAGTGACTTTGGGCCATTCATTTTCTCTCAGCTCAATTCATCTTACAGGATGGTAATTGTGGGGAAATCAGAGGAGGAAGAAAAACGTTTGCCATACATAGACAAGATGTGTGTTTGTTATATTGAATTATTTATAAATAATAAATGTGTGATAAAAATCTAATAAAAATTGATTCATCTCATTAAGATCAGGGTTTTTTTCTGTTAATTTATCAGACACACAGACCTCTCTATTGGCACATGAACGAATAACAAAAATTTCTGGTCCTCCTGCATAAAATAAAAATCTCTTGATGTTGAGGCCATTCAAAAGGAAAAAGAGAAACCATTTTAAATGCAGTCTAGTCCTCTGCTGAAGAGAAGGAGGAAGTGTTCAAATTCTTGCCAGTTTCAAACTCACTGCTTTGTTTCAACTACTGAGGAAAACTGGAGTTCCTGAAATTCAAGAACAGAGAAGAGGAATGAGACAAGTGTTCCATCCAATGTGGAAACATCTCTCTCTCTCTCTCTCTCTCNCTCTCTCTCTCTCTCTCTCTCTGACATACACACACACACACCCCAACCACCTAAGTTGGAAAGTAAAGTCCAACACTATGAAAGTTCAAGAAACCTGGAACTGCTTTCAAGATAATGAATTCTCTTGAGCAAGTGCTAACTATTTCAGGATAAAAGTGTTTTCCACCAGTGTTGGAAATTTTCCAATCCATACAAAGGAAAACAAAAAGCATAGCATAATGATTTGAGAGAGTTTTTAGAATAAGCAGCATTCCCTGATTGATACCATGCCTTTTAGGGATTTGGGGTGATCTCTCTCATATTTTCAGTCTGTGTAATCAATGGTCACAATGTGTGTAGTAATTAAACACAGTTGGAAGAAATAAGGAAAACTGCCATATCCTACAAACAGGTAGTAGATGATAAACTGTTTCTATCCTTTTCCCAATGAGTAAGCATCCCTTCAGACAATCCCTTCCTGTGAATTTGAGCATCTTTGAGCCTCAGTTCTTCATTCAGCCAATCTATGTCTGAAAGAAGTAGACAGCTGAGAAATATATAAGAGCTGTAACAATTATGGCTACATGAAAATATGTGTAAATATTCAGAAACAATTATGAAATTAATCAATGTAACTGTTCTTACTGTCAGTGTTCTTGCTGAACATTGACTCACGGACCCAGCTCTCTGGAACAAAGTAGACGTGTCCTTTTATCTTAACAGAACCTTCCTGTCTGGAATGTGTGGCGATTAAGATAAAGAATTTCACATGAGCCACAAAATAACGCAGAGTCCTGGTCTTGTAAAACATGCTATTTCCTTCATTAATTGCGTCCATGTGGACTTGTAACCAAGTAGCTGGAACAAATAAACCTCAACCTTTCCCTAAAAACTAATAATATTTCACTTCATTTGAATAAGAGGGTTGAACTCATTAAAAACTTTATGAACTCAATTAAAAGCTTTTGCTCACCTTCCCTTCTCCATCAGCCCCATCTCACATAGATTCAGTCCCACATGGAGCATATGTTAATTCATTAAACCTTTACTATTCTTCCTCAGTGGAACTTTTGTTCTTGAAAGATGTATTTATAGGCTTTGGATAGAAAGAAGTACAAGTTTATCCTTGCCCAGTGAACGAAAACAGAAGTTGAATTTAGTTTTCCAGCAGCTTTAGTTCTCAGTGCACTGGTATACTGTGATATATAGCAGCATGGTTCATTCATTATGCCCTTTTTTGAGAAGATAAAAGATAAAATTAATGAATTTACTAGTACCTTTTTATTGTCCTCTTGTTGGTACCCAGAAACATATTTTCTTCAATCACATTTCAGAAACAATATTAATATTGCATTACATTACCCAAGTTGCAGGAGAGAGACTGATTTGTAAGAACATGGATACAGATAGTCCTCATTTAGCAACTTCCTCCTTTAGTGATTGCAGTTACAATGGTGATGAAAAAGTAACTTTACAACCAGTCCTCACATTCCTTACACACATAATAGTGGACAACATCCAAAATTATTTAAAAGAAAATAACACATTTCCAGTAGACCAGAAGGGAAATAAAAGGAAAAGCAGAGGTACAAAAGATCAACTTCTGATTGATAAAATGGTTTTGAGGAATTGCAAAAGCTGGAAAACCAATTTCCATATGGTTTGGATTGATTATAAAAAGGTCTTTGATGCATTGCAAGGAAGTCTTTTGGATCATCAAATGTTTGAAAACAACTAGTGTCAATAAAAATGTTAGAATGTTTCTAGATGACGGATTTGTTTGGAAGTGAAATATATGGATTTGTCAACATTAGGAGAGGTCTCTTCCATGGTGACTCAATATCACCCTTATTATTTGTCATTGCTATGACCCAATTTCAATGATTTCAAAGGAAACAAACCTGGCCTATCAAACAGCAAAAATGCTAATAAAATCTCATATCTGCTTTAGATGAATGATCTGAAGCTTTATGAAAAATCAATCATTGACAAACACTGTTAAGAATATTTAGCAAAGATATAGCAATGGATATAGAAATGTGCTGCAGAAACCATAAATCAAGTAGAATAATGAACAGCAGTGGAATTGAAATTCTGACTAGCCAAACCATCAAGAGTCATCAGATGATGCCTCCAAATATCTGGGCATTTTACAGTTGGATAATATCAAGCATACATAAATTAAAAATGTGATTAGTAAATAATATATTCAAAGAATGAGAGAGAAAGTTGCTAAAGATAAAACTGAAGACAGGAAACACCATCAAAGCCATCAATACCTGGGCCATATCTATGATACAATATATTGCTGGAATTATTAACTGGATACAAGCTGAATTGGAGAGCTTGGACTGAAAAAACAAGAAAACTGATCATTATCCATTATGCACAGTAGAAATAGAAATGGAGGCAGAGATTTACTTCAAGTCAAACAAACTGGGAAGGAAGAAAAGCATGCATTGGCTGATTATGTAAAAGACAACCGAAAACAACATTGATGCAAGTTAAAAATTGAAACAAACTGAATAATAGACGAAACAAACCATGAATACCAAAATAATGAAATAAATACATGAACAGAATGCTGGTAAGGAAAAGTATTCCACAGTCAATTTCTACAAAAGATTGAGAGGAAAACGGATAGAGATATAACTTGACAAAGGTTTCCATGTAAAGGCTTGGAACATTAAAAAAGAAAAAAGAAACTGAAGGCTTGATTTTGTCTGTTCAAGAGCAAGCTACTTGAATGAATGTAATCATGGCCAGAACTGAAAAGTCATCAAATGATCAAAGTGCAGATTGCACACAGAAGCAGAAGAAACCATATACTCAGCTCACACAAGAAGATTGCATAAACTGATTTGAAGCAATGACGTAATGCAGAGGCCAGAATGACTCATTGGAACATCTGTAAAAATTATCATGTTGTAGCAATGAAAAATTGGTGGGAACATAAAGTTGAAAAAATAGTAAAAATAAATGAAGTTATAATATTGTGGAATTTCCAGATAAAAACTGATAAAGACTTGGCTCATAACATATCAGTTTTAACTGTGCTTGAAAAGAAAAAAGGGTGGATAATTGATGTGGCAATACCAAGGGATAGTAGAATAGAAGACAAAGAAATTGAGAAGATCACAAAGTATCAAGATCTGAAAATTGAAATTGAAAGATTATGGCATAAAGTGGCCATGGTGGTCCCCAGTGGTTATTGGCATACTGGATACCACAGCAAAAAATCTTGGACAGCACTTAGAACACCTGCTCATTGACAAAACTAAACTACCATCTGTCATTTACAAAAGGCCACACTGCTAAGATATGCACATTTACTACACTAATACATTATGACATCCTAAGTTCTTGGGAGGAACATGATGCATGGCCAATACCAGGGGTGGGCTGCTGGGGGTTTGCAGGGGTTCGGGAGAGCCCCTAGCTAAGATTCCGTGCAGTTCAGAGAACCCCCAAATCCAACTGGCCCCACCTACCCCACCCTGCCCCTCACAGGAATCCCCACACGGCCCATTTTGGATCCAGGTAAGTGCAGGGTGCGCATGGAGGCTCGGGGAAGGCAAAAAATGGGCCTCACAGAAGTTCAGGAAGGCCAGAAATGGGCCTGTTTCCAGCTTCCAGAGCGCCTCTGGAGCCCGGGGGAGGCCGTTTTCACCCTCCCGGAGGCTTGAGAAAAGCCTCTGGAGCCCAGGGAGGGCAACCCCACCCTCCATGGTGCAGGACGCTGACTAGGCCACACCCACCATGGCCACACCCATCCAGCAACCGGGCAGAGAANCCTTTGCTAAAATTTTTGAAGCCCACTCCTAGCCAATACCACTAAAGAACTGGTAACTGTGATTTCACATTGTATTATATATACAGTAATAATAGTAGTAGGAGTTATTTATTCAGAGGGAGGCTTAAATGAGGCTTAATGGAATAACTCTGTATTCCATTTTGTTTTTCCATCCAAGAATAGAAAAAGGACAAAAGGAAAATTTCTAATGAAGTGCCCCTGTGGTCAGGTAACACAGCACAAAACAAATCTGCAATGCAAATTGAAAGCGAGGTTGCATATCCCCTGCTGGATCAACCCAATGCCAAGAGCACATGAGATTTGGCAAACTCCCAAAGAATGCTAAGCAATGGCCAATACAAAACATCGATTTTTTTTTCTCTTGTGGCAAAGGGCAGCATGGACTTAGCAGTTGCCAAAGCTAATAGCTGAGGGATTTGGAGATCATTTTTCCCCTTGTGAGACTTTTGTAGTGAGGGCATGTTTTTTTAAAAAAAGAATATTAAAGTGGTTAACAAACAATGTTTTTAAAAAATTGTTTTCCAGTGAATCAGCAGAAAATCACATTTTCATGGCACAGTGTTGCAGGCAGGGAGGAAGGCAGTTGAGGCTATATGTAACCCATGAGCATAGGTTTCCCAGACCTGATTTCAATCTTTACAGCTTTTAGGAATCATCTAAATACTGATTTTTGTAATATGGCAGAACAGGATAACAGTTAAACTATGGTAACATTGATTTAGCGCTTCATATTATACCTGAGGTAGATATTGAATGAGCATGCAGCATCAAAATTAGGAGCACCATTAAGAATCTAACTCATTTTGCTGGCAAAAGAAAGAGATCTTGTACCCTATAAATGAAATTTTAAAAATGAATCAATACAAATATTCAGAAGACAGAGAATTTGGTATAGAGTTCAGGTGCTATTCTAGAAAGAAGACATATCACCGGGCAATAAGGAAACAAAACAGGAGAAATTCTCTAACTCCACATTCTAAATGTAAAATTTGAGAGAAATCTGAAACATTGCTTGAATTGATAGTGTCTTGTTAGAGGAGAAGACAAGTCCTAGGATCAGTGTAAGAGTTTAGAATCAGAGATTAAATTAGGAAATACATTTAAATCGGGCTGGTAATAGAATCAGGACAGTATATTATTTCTATTTCCCATGAGTTGTTATTAACATAGGTTGTAATAACAAACATTAGTACCTAAACATATTCAGAATAACAATATAACAGAGTGACAGGGTCAGAAAGGACCTCGAATTTTATTTCCATAACTTGTGTATTTTATTTTATTTACTTATATGCTGTATGACATATGCAACTTTGGGGCATTTGAAAGTTATATAGATACATTAACCAGCATAGCACTCCCACAAGCCATGTTAAGAAATTATGTACCACAAGAAAACAATTAGCCTTGCCCTCAAAGGGATAGTTGAGAATGTACTTAAGTTTTAAGAGGTTAAAGCTTAACTTTTATTTTGTACTTTGATTTTCTAAAGTATTCTGTACTTTCTTTTTATCTAAGGCTGCTTCAGAGGCACCGATCATACTTTTTGCTGCCACATTTCAAGGTTCACAGCAGGGTTTTTGTTTCTTAATACCTTTGGTTTCTATTCTTTTTCACGGAGGATGAACTCTCATCTGAAAGACCCAAGGACTAAATAAAACAATAAAAGAAAGTGTCTCCTTTTTGCACAATGCTGTCTACTCTCAGTGGTTGGGAGGTGAGCAATCAATACATTTTAACATACCTCATTCAATCTGCTGTAATGTAACCAGTATTACTTCTTCAGATATTTTTCTTCTAAGAATCTTTCAGCTTCAGAAAATAACAATAACAGCTGGAAGGGACCTTGAAGGTCTTCTAGTCCATCCCCCTGCCCAAGCAGGAGACCCTATACCATTTCAGACAAAAAGCTGTCCAATCTCTTCTTAAAAACTTCCAGTGATGAATTACCCACAACTTCTGAAAGCAAGTTATTCCACTGATTAATTGTTCTNACTGTTAGGAAATTTCTCCTTAATTCTAGGTT
>AZIM01000680.1:617586-634181 GCA_000516915.1 Ophiophagus hannah | reverse complement strand
GAAGGAAGGACTCACTGGAGAAGAACCTAATGCTGGGAAATATTGAGGGCAATAGAAGAAGGTGATGACAGAGAATGAGGTGGCTGGATGGAGTCACTGAAGCAGTAGGCGTGAGCTTAAATGGACTCCAGAAGATGGTAGAGGACAGGAAGGCCTGAGAGAACGTTGTCCATGGGGTCGCGATGGGTCAGACATGACTTCGCAATTAACAACAACAACCAGCTACCTGTTTGCCCTTTTGCACTGGGCAAGGCAACAGGACAGATTAGGCTTTGGGAGCAAGATGAAGAGACATATTTAATCTAATATAGTCATCACTGATAATATGGATAGATTCACATGCTCTATGTGGCTTAATAAGTTTACATATTGCATATATTTTCCATGTAAACATGCATTGTTGTTTCAATGGGCCTGCTGGCTTCTGCCTCATGTAGTATAGAAGCCAACACAAGATTTCAAATTTAATTTGCATTGATTCTCTGTCCCTAGTAAAGATAATTTCATTTGTCCAAATATTGCCATTTATGAAGAATGTACACATATATACCTATTGCTAACAGAATCTGACATTCTGCTGCAAATGTTGAACTAGTCTGATATATAGTCCACTTTCCATTTTTTACTAATACCAGTAGTTTAAAAATAGGTATGGATTTAGATACAGCATAACATTCATTACTGTATATGCAATAATACATGGCATATATTTCTAGAATGGATTTGGATCTATGCCACATACAGTAAATGATACTGAATGCTGTCCAGAGTTTGACCAGAAGCCAGAAATGTTTATCTTTGCTGCTGAAAAGAGCAACAGCATGCAAAAGATCTTGAATGTTTTCAGTCATGTCCTTATCTAAGTCATCCCAATGCAAGATTAAATATAAAGAGATTCATTTTGCAATATCCTTGTTGTCTAAAGCTGGACACACAGAAAATAGGACTTATAAGAGACCTTAAATACAACTGAGCAACAGCTTGCTCAATGCAGGTACCCACTAAAATATCCCCAACAAATGACTATAATGGAAACCTGCAGGTGTGACTAACACCATCAGGAAATTTATCCCTATTGTTCAGCATGGATCTTAACAGTTTTTCTCCAAAACAACAATCTTCTGTGAAGTGGCTGGGCTAAGAGAGGATGCCAGGCCTAAATTACTCAGTAACTTTCATGCCTAAAGGAGAAGTAGAATTCACCATGTCCCATTTCCAAATCCCTATACCAAACTGCATCTTAAATATGACCAGCTCCATTCTTTGAAGGGCTTTTTCCCAGACTCCTGGTGTCTCTCCTTTTCACCAGCTCCAATTTCTTCATGTCCCATTTAAAGTACAATGCCCAGAACTGGACACAATATTCCAAGTGTGGTCCAAGTGGAGCAAAACATAATGGAATTATTATCTGCTATAAACTGTGGGCAATGCTTCTGTTAATACCATCCAAGGTTACATTTGACTTTTTCAATTGCTGTATCACATTGCTTGATCATGGTTAGATAATAGTCCATTGGTACTCATAGATACTCACTGCTAACAAGCCAGGTTTCTCCAGTCCCATATCTATGCATTTCATTTTCTATACTTTATTCTTCTCACAGTTGAACAGCATTGGATTAGCTCAATGTCAAGCCTAGAGCATATTTTGAATTGGAATTTGTCCTCTAAGCCATAAATTAATTTTTCTTATTTGAGGTCATCCAAAACTCATAAGTCATTTAATTTCTTCCTCTAAGTAGTTTTTAAAGATGTTGAATAACACTGAGCTGCAGCCTTGGACACCCCACTTAATATCCTCTTTCAGGACACTGCAGAACCATTGATGAGCTATGGTTGTAAGTCTGAATCCAGCTTATTGAATGGGTATTTTAGTGGGTTTTGCCAGAAAATGGCAAAAAATGTTCCAAAATACAGTTATGTGACCATGGGACACTGTAACTGGTCATAAATGTGAGCCAGTTGCCAAGTGCCTGAAATGCAATCATATAACTGTGGGGGTAGTGCAGCAGCCATAATTTGAAAGACCAGACATAAGTATCATTTTTTGAGTCTACCATAACTTTGCATGGTCATTAAGTGACTGGTCATAAGTTGAGACTACCTGTACTTAAACTTTAGGTTGCATCAAACATGCAGGATGTTATATGTCTTTGATTAAAGAAAAGACAAAATCTATGCTTATGGCTGAAATCATCTTATACACTTTTTGCATGAAACAAAAAACAATGCACTTATGATATTAGGAAAAAAATGGATAATGGAAAAAGTGCGCTTTTTTCACAATCCCTTTTTTTAGTATCTTGTTTTGTTTCTGTTGCAAAAGCAAATGAAGAAAGATTATCATAGAATAATAGAGCTGGAAGGACCTCAGAGCTATTTTTGAAATATTTTTGAAGTGGACTGCAATTTAGCATCCCTCCCTCTGACCAGCTGGATGGAAACTCACAAAACAGAGTGACCGTGTTTCTGCGGGTTTGAGTGGCTGTGAAGAGGTGTCCTAAACCTGATGGCTTTCTTCTGCTTTCATCTTGCCTTGTTTCCTATCTTCATTTACTCTATTTTATTTAACAACTTTAAACCAAAAGAATAAAATCCTTAGAAATAATTTCCATTGGCTGCTGCAACTTTAATGGTCTCACCGCCTCCTCCTCACTTTCATATTTCCATCCCCAAGTCTATATTTATTCCTCCAGGTTGTTCAGCCTTTCCATTTCACTCAGGCTTTGCACTCCAGAATTCTGTTCCCTTGACAATTTACATGTTCCTGTTCTACCTGACTAGATCTCACAGGAATATAGAACTCTTTTCCTATCAGACCACAGTACTTTCAGTTCTTTACTGTTTATGTCTGAGCAGTAACACAGTCCAATGAACTCTGCCTCACTGATAGTTTCCTACCATGTCTATGAGAAGGTTTAATAAGCATTTGCAACCCCCTTAGCTTTCTCTCTCTCTCTCAGGCACCAATTTACAAGATTCTTTTGTCTGCAAACCTTTGTTCTAGTAAACGTCTCTTCTAATGAAGCAGGATTCCAAGGATGATGTGTTAGTCTGGCAGTTGTCGGTGGTCCCAACCTGCTGCTACCACAGAAGAAATGGTTTTCTATTGCCTTGTGGGCTCAAGGTGATCAAGGTAATGTAACCAATTCTGTTAAGGCTCCAGTGGTGCCATTCAAGCCACGTGCAATGATCCTTTTAATTAACAGACATGAAGATTAAGTTTCTAACAAAGACAAATACCAAGTTCAAAAGAAAATAGATTTTGCCTTTCTTTCTTCCTCAAACTTTCAGCTATCCTACTGTTCACTTCCTTCAGCTTGCTGGTTTCTCTCAATGAGCTTCCACTATTTGTACAGGCCATCCAAGTTCTATACATGCTTCCCACAAAGTAAATATGATCCTGTCATAATAAAAACATAGCAGAAGTACTTTATAAGTAAATGCATATATTGTATTTGTAATTTGGCTAGTAAACCCAAATTGTCATTGATCACATAGACAACCAGAAGTAGAGTTGGTTTTGTTCACCATCTGGAATCTCAAATACGGTCAAGAATGAACATTTGAGTTGTAGCCACTGGTTGGAACTACTAAACAGGTGGCAAAACTAAGTGCCTGAAAGACCCCATCCTGTCACTGAGAGACCAAGCAACTTGGTGATTGGCAAGCAGCTGGGCTCCTCGAGAGATGAGGAGTTCGCAGGGGGCTGATCTACCACTGGCTACAAGTTCACACTGTTCATTCTCATCCATATTTGAGATTCCTAGCTGCAACAGACAGCAAAGCTAGGGTTGACCTCAGTAGCTGCTCTCTGCCCGAGTGCTTCCTGGATGCAGCTTACAGCTCCAAACCCAAAGCAACAGGAGGCTTCCCTCGCAGGCCAGACTGGCTTTGGGAAACACCCAGGAAGGGCTCTGATGCCGCAATCTCCCGTGTGCTCCTCTCCCTCCTTGTATGCATCAGTCCACCTGCCGCCAGTATCACCCCTCCGCCAGCTCACCCTCCCTTTCCACCTGCCAGCCTGTGCCCGTTGGCCTTACCTTTGCAAGCAGTGGTGAGCAGAAGTACACAGAAGTGCGGCTAGATTCTGCAAGTAGTGGCTGGGTGGGGCGGGGTGGGGCAGGGCCAGCCAGAATTTTTACTACTGGTTTGCCTGAACTGGCCTGAACTGGCTGAATCCCACCACTGTCCTGCCCAATGGTAGAAGAGTAAAGAAGTGCTGACCAGGATGTGAATCATCCCTGAGAATTTTCCTCACTCTGCTAAGGTAGCGAGTCCTGGCGATTTCGTCCAGTGGTGTCAGGGGACAGCCTATGATGTTTTGTGTAATGTCTTTCTGTCAGCGGCTGTCAAGCCAGCATACCATACCATAATGCAATAAGTGAGAATGCTTTCTATTGTCGACCAGTAAAAGGAGGTCATCAGTTGTTGTTCCACCTTGTTTTTCCCCAAGATCCTGAGGAAATGGAGTCTCTGTTGGGCCTTTCTGGCCACCTGGATCGTATTATTTTTCCAGGTGAGATCTTCACTAAGATGGACTCCCAGGAATTTGAAGGAGGAAACCCTCTCCACACAGCCACCCTCAATGTAAAGTGGGGCAGATTCCACTCTCTTCTTCTTGAAGTCCAGCACCATCTCCTTTGTCTTGCAGATGTTTAGGTCCAAGTTGTTTTCTGAACACCATATGGATAGCTTTTGAACCTCTCCCCTGTATGCTGATTCATCCCCATCTGTAATAAGACCCAATACAGTGGTATCATCTGCAAACTTGATAATCACATTGGATGGATCAGAAGATACACAATCATATGTGTGCAATGAGTACAGGTAGGGGCTAAGCACACAGCCCTAAGGAGAGCCAGTGCTATGCTTCAGGGAGGGGGATACGAACTACCCAGCTCTCACTGTTTGTGGCTGGTCCATTAAAAAGTCTTTAATCCAATCACAGATGAAAGAGGGAAAATTCAAGTCAGTTAACTTTTTGATGAGGATGCTCAGCAGAATGGTGTTGAAGGCTGAGCTGTAATCTATGAAAAGCATTCTGACATAGTTTCCAGGTTTCTCTAGATGACTCACTACAGAATGTAAAGCAATAGCTATGGCATCACCTATCAACCTATTCCCCCTGTAGGCAAGCTGGTTTGATCAAAATTTAGTGGGAGGCATGACCTGAGGTGTTGAAGAACCAGTCTCTCAAAGCACTTTATCACTACTCTGGAACATTAATTGATCATAGGTTTTAGCTTAGTTGGAATAAAAAATTTCATCTGCATAATTGATATTTTAACCATGCTGCTCACTCTGAAAAGATTACATGTGTGTGTAACTGATGTGGCTCCTACAATACACCTGGAAATTTGGCTTGCAGCATGTCCCAATGCTGGCACTGTATCTGTATGATACCTGTTTCTTGCACATTATGATTTTAGGAAAATGCAAAAAGTATGAAAGATGCCTATGAGAGTTGTCAAATGCGTCATCAGTCTTGAGTCCTTTTGTGCCCATTAGAGATCCAAGTCCAGTCCACCTTGAATTCCATTTAACTTTATCTAGTGCCAATTTGCTTTGACCATTAGTTCGTTCAGATTTTTGTAGAGAGCATTTGCATACAATAAACCTATATTCATTTGAACTGCCTGGACTTTTGCTTTCCTGTGCTTGGTAAAAGTGGTCCTAAGATTTATTCATTTCTCTCATGACATAGCTTCAACATACCAATTTATCAATGGACAAAATCAGAAACACTAAAAAAGATTGAAGGAGAACTAACTGTGTACTGCCAGAAATCTAATGTTACCCCTCTCCCTTGCAACCTGGGAACTTTTGACAAAAATGCTCCCATCACCTTTGAGTGGCTTTAAGTGGGAATTGGTGTATGCCAATAGCACTTTCATTTTTAACAATGCTGATAAAACATGACTATGGTTGACCACAGACTGTTCACTGCATTCATTTGCCAGGCCACAAAGTTTTGTAGTAGTTCTCAGTTGAGTATAATCCAGTTCCAGCCAACCAAGTGACCATTACTGCTCCTATTGAGAATATCATTCATTGCCCTTCACGGTGACTACAAAACAACCAGAAATACAGTCCTTTCCATTCTCAACCACTGATGAAAATGAATAAAGTGGAACTTGACTCAAGATTTATTTTTCCCATGACAGAGCTATTAGATAAGACCCAAATATTGTTCCAACATTTTTCTGTATTTACTGAAATGCAGCATGCAATGGGAAGTCAGTTTGAAGGAAGTGGTTTCTTTTTCTTTTTTCTCTGGTTGATTCATTGTTCAAAATGATCCCACCACTTCCAGTGCTCCTGCCTTGAGTAAAGGGCTAGACGACAAGACCTCCAAGGACTCATCCAGCTCTATGGTTCTATGTTGTTCTAATGACTGTGTCTAAGTTTATCATTGCCTTCTTCTGTAGATTTAATCTGTTTCTTACTTCTCCAATATATTTTCCATCTTCTATTCTTGGGCCCAGATTAAATCTATAGAAGAAGGCAATGATAAACTTAGACACAATCATTAGAACATAGAATATATATGTGTAGAGCTGTTAAAACTTTAACTGCCTCTGTTCTTGTAGATTTAAACAGTTTAATGGGGATCACTGGTACTTTCCTATTCAGCAATTGGTCTGTTGCCTGTTGTATCTCTCTTTCATGTGAAATTAATTTTTGAATATTCTCCATCTGCAAATGTTTCTGTCACTATATTATTGTCAGTTCTTCAAGATACAGTAGGCAAGAGCAAGAAACAAACATAGCTATGCCTGAAATGATCTTATTTTCAGCTGTGACTTTCAGATCAAAATCTGATGGCATACCTACTTTAATATTATAAATTTAACCACTATATATAATACCTATGATTTATGGTTTGTTTTGCAATATGTACCTGAAGGATCCTGGCCAACTGGATTGCACTTCTCTATTTTCTCCTATTATACAGTCAGCTTGATTTCAATATTGTGATGTCCAAGAGTACTGTTTGAATTTTTGTTGCTTAGAACAGATACCTGCAGTCAACAAAGGGTTGTTGTTGCTGTTTTTTTGCAAAACAGTTCTATGCCCTGCATTATTTTGTTTAGCCCATTGGTATCTTCCTATAATTCTTAACTCATTTTTTCTTAAGACTTCCATGTATATGCTTCTTTCCACTTTAATATGTTCAAAGTTTGCTCAATTTGCGCTTCTCATTTCTAGTTCTGTGTGACCTTGCAAAATCTAATCTGTAGCTGTACATTTGGTTTTTCTTGCCTAAGTGTAAAACCTTACTTTTATCTACAATGAATTTCATTTTGCTAGATTAGGGCCCAGTGTTCAAGTTTGTTGAGATCCATCTGAATTTCAAGCCTATCTTATAAGCAGCTGGCTATACCTGCCAGTTTGGTGTCATCTGCAGATTTGAGGATTTCCCCTTCTATTCCCTCATCTAAATCTGAAGATGTTGAAGAGTACAGATAGTCCTTCAGTTATGAACATTCACATAGCAAATGTTCAAAGTTATGACATCCCTGCCAAAGTACTAAAGACTGGGTCCCAAAGTTACGTATGTTGCAGCATCATAGTGGTCATTCGCACTTATGAACGACTGCAGACATTCTGCAACATGCAACTTTGACGCCACATCTGAGAGCCCTGAACTGCCCCCTGCTTGGTTTCTGTGGAGCCTTGGGTGTCGGAGCCAGGGGTGGGATTCTCCCAGTTTGGACTGGTTCGGGCGAACCCCTAGTTCCGATGGTCAGCTGGCTCCAAACTGATTCGCTCTGACTGCCTGCCCCTGCTCTTTCCTGTGCTTTATTTCAGTTTTTTAGAGCACAGCTGACTAGTGCGACAGAGCAGCTTGCAACACCTCAGCTGTTTTATTCACAGGGGCTGCAGTTGAAGGTAAGTATTAGAGCTGAAAATGGGCTTTTTTAAACGTAGAGAGCATGTATATGCACTCACCGAACCAGTTGTTACATCGGTTGAATTGCACCACTGGTCAGAGCCCCTGTCCAGCCTCCCCAAGAAGCGCTACGCTAGCCTCTCCCCCTCCCTGCCGAACCTCAGCCTCTCTCACAAGCAGGTGCAGCCCTGCCCCAACACTTGCTGGAGTGGTGAACCCACCCAATTTTCACAAATTGTGCCACCATGGAGCTGGAGAGCTTGGCATGCCACCGCTCAGCTCCCCTTGCTTGCCAAAAGCACTCCTTCGCTAAATTACAAGAAAGGCTCCTAAACAAACCTGCTTTCCAGCTCCATCGTGTTTCTCCCCACAGCTCAAGTTGTTCTTCTTTCACTGGAGAAATGGAAAAGCTGTGTTGCAAACAGAAGAAATGTGCAAGGAAACCAAAGAGGTTTGTGGGACTAAAAAAAAAAGTTCAATCAGACCTTCCAACTTTGCAAGATCTTACTTGTTTTTTCCACAAAAACTTGGAATCCCCATCTATTTCCTCATTCATTTATGAATATTTGAAGACTATTGGGCCTAAGATGGAACCTTGTGGTACCCCACTGTAGTAGTTCTCTACATGTGGGTGTAGTACCATTAAGGACTAATTGTTGAGTATGGTTTGTCAGTAAGCTACAAATCCATCTGGTGGTGATGTTGGCTATTCCACATTTTTCTAGCTTACCAAGAAGTAAGTTGTGGTCTACTTTGTTGAATGCCTTGCTGAAGTCTAAGTATACTATGTCCACAGCATTTTGCTGATCACTCTGTCAAAGAATGAAATAAGATTGAAATAATGAAATAAGATTTGGCATGATCTGTTTCTAACAAACCTGTTGTGATGACCCGGGGTATGGCATGAAGGCAACACAGCCAGAAAATATGTATGAGTCCCTTTATTTGCTCTAACTTTGCCCCTAACGTTCCAGTTACTCTCCAGCTTGGAGAAAAGCTCTCCCAGGAACCTACAACAGCTTATGGTTGCAGGTACTCCATCCCTTGCCAGAAGCCCTTCATGTAGGTAATGCAGTCCATGTTCTAGGAATATGAAATTCTCTTGGAGCATCAAAACACTTGAAAGTGATAACATCCTTACATTTTTTCTCCATGACAATGTGTGCCTAACCTGATCTTTCAGGGCTTCCAATGTTACATTTATGGCCACTGTAACCAAGTCCATTCACTTGGCTGCTGGTCATCCACTTCTCTTTTCTTTCACTTCTTTTAGCTTGAGCTTTTCCACAGAGCTGGGTCTTTGCATAATGTTTCTGATAATAATTTGAACCTGGCCATTTGTGCCTCAAGCAAGGATTAATTTGTTTGATAATCCATTGGTTTGTTTCTTGACTGTCCACTGTGTTCTCAGCAGCCTTCTCCTCTTGATTTCTATATATGCCATCTGATTATGTCCATCTATAGAGGTGCTGTTTTGGTTGTTTCTGTGTATATTTTAAATCTTGACATAATCCAATGATGAATACTCATCCTTTTTAACGATTAAAAAAAAGTATAACCATGGTTTGATGTCCACCATTCTTATGCCCAGATAGGGCTTAGGTAGAGCCAGCAAACAGAGATGGATCAGAAGAAATCACCAGGATCATTAGAGATCCAACCTGGTACTAAGGAAAAATATCCTGACAGTGAGAATAATTAATCCATGGAACAGCTTGCCTTCTGGAGTTGTGAGCGTTCCATATCTGGAGGTTTTCAAAAAAAGATTGGACCACCATTTGTCCAGGGTGGTATAGGGTTGCAGAGGATTGGACTAGATTGGACTAGACCTCCAAGGTCCCTTCCAGCCCTATGATTCTATGCTGCCTGCATCTGCAGCTGGTAGAGGAGCAACCCGGACCAATCTACCCTTGCATTTTAACAAAGAAGATGGAGCAGCTTTACAGGGAAGCAATATTAAAAGTTACTTCCAAGGTTGCTGCCACAGCTACTGTATTGTTTGGGTTGCCACCCCCACCTCCCTTTCTTGCTGTTTTCTACTACTCAGCCTCCCTCAGCTCAGCAGAGACCACGGAGAAAAGCTGCAGGGGAAACCACCCATTTGTATGCTTCAGTCTCACACACATGAATTGATCCTGCTATGGCCTGGTTCCTTAATTTGGGCTTTGGAAAACATGAGCAGGCAATTCCGCTCAAGCATGCATGGTGAAGAAAATGCTGCTGCTGACTTTTATTCAAAAGCATTATGGCTCTGCTGAGAAGTAACAAAGTCAACAGCCAAATTTCTTGCTTTTACACAATACATTCTTGGCAACCACCCGCTGTCTAGTGCTGGGTCAGTTTATTCCCAGTTCATTGGCAATCATAACAAAAAGGAAAGAGTCCCTTCCATGTGCAGCCCAGAAAACTAAGCACTATTGTAATCTATAGAGAAGTACACTGTATTCATTATTTTTTCATTGACATTGTGCAGGACAAAACTAAAAGAAGGCAAGGGATACGTGTGAAAAGATTTCTTCCCAATCACACATACTTTGAAAAAGGGTAGGTAGCTCTAACAGAGTGCATGCTTTCTCCGAGAACTTATTCCTCTTGGCTTAAACAGAAAGAAAACAGAGTGCTAACAGTATCATGGGCTCTTTTTAGGAGATTGGGTATACCAACTATGTTGTGAGTGCAAGAATTATAATGTAGGCTCTGCTCAGTTGAAAGACACCCAGGTTTTCTAGTCTGTGGAACACAGACATTTTATTCAGCAGGTATACTTGAGAATCACCGGGAGTAGCCCAGCTCAGAAATGCTGGCATTATGGCTTTTCTGAATGTAGGTCAAGATACTCACAGCTGCTAAAGGGGGGTGGGGGGGGTGGGGGATCTCATTTCAATATGTGACCCTGAGGAACACAAGCCCCACTCTCTGTCTCGTACAGGGACTGAGCAGTTCGACTCTCTTCCAGGCAGCAGGTCTTCAGCACTTGCTATACAGTATAGTTTACTTTAGATTTCAATTTCCTGGCCAGTAATATCATGTCCTATTTCTGGTCTCTAGGAACCATGTCAGTAGTGAATAATCTTGATTACTTTATTCCCTTCTCCTTTTCTCTCAAAATGAATTTAAATGGAAACAAATTGCTTTTCTACTCTGCTCCCCTCCCCCCCACACACATACTTTGGGAAGTATGTGGAAACAGTGGAAAGTGTATTGTTGGAAATGATCAACAGACTTCAAAGAATTGCTCCCTTTTATTTTTTTCCACAAAAAATGTAAAGGCAGGAGGAAAAAGGCAGAGTAGTAGCATCTAGGGCCTGTATGCATGTGTAGGAATTGTGTACATTTGTGTTTATCTAGGCCAGCATAGGATGAACATAATTAATCATGGGTTGAAAATAATTCCTCAGAAGCCAGGCCTGTCTGTTCTTCATAGCTGTATTATGGAGAAACATGTGAAGTGACTCATGAGGAGTCAGGAAAAATATTAACTATAATATGTCCAAAACCTGACTTCATCTACAGTACTTGGGAAATGTAATGCTGCCCAGGCTGTTTCTTCCAAGCAGCATAATTCACCATTTTCCATTACTTCTTTTGAGTATGCCTGTTGTATTTAAGGCACAGCATACCTGGACTTCTTTTGAGTATGCCTGTTGTATTTAAGGCACAGCATACCATGAAGGAATATGACTGCCAATATTCTGGTTTCAATTCAGCACAGTTCCTTTCTGAAAGAACAGACTAGTAATGGCATAGAAAAATCTTCTTTTCACTGGTGAGTAATATTCCTCAGTAAAATAAAATCTCTTTCAAGTTCAGTTCAATTCTTGATGACTTCATAGTCACATGTCGATATAATTTTCTTGGCAATAGTAATACCAAAGTGGTTTACCACTGTCATCTTCTTCTGGCATGGATTTTCAACTTTCTGGTCTAGCCTAATGTCCTGATGGTGGGAATTATCCAGGCACTTATGGTTGCATTTTTCTCTACCACTGATTCGTGGTTTTGGTGGTAGCCAAAAGAACATGCAACTTTGGTAGATGGGAATGAAAGACAAGGCCTCCTTGGAGATAGTTCTAGATAGTTGTGTACTTATAATATGTGTATTTCCTTAAAGTATGGTTACAGCTAACTATTTGGGGAATTTGATTAGGTGTTTGCATATGAACCATTTGTGATATTCAGATGAATTTTTTTCTAGAGCTGATCTAGAATTATTAGATCATTAGAGTAACTATTACAATGAAGATGCCATTCACTGCTTTTCCAAATTGTTCTTCTGACCTCTCTCTGCAGGGAAACTAGCCTCATGATGATGACACTTGCAAATTGCCATTATAAAGATTGGCTTCTTCCTAAAGCAAGCCAGCAAGAATGAAGCCCTTTGAATTCTATAATCATTAAACCGACTCCCTCTTCTTCCCCAGCCCCTCCTCTCAGAATGTATGTGGAATGATCTTTGCAGCCAGCTATGCAGCCATCACAGGGTATCGATCCGTGTGTGGAAATTGCTATTGACTGCAAGGGCTGCGGCTCCACTGTGCTCTTCTCTGACTTTTAAAGTTACACCACCCAACTGATTTCACTTTCCCCATGATGCAGCATAGGATTGAATCTAGCATTATAGCATTTTTCCCCCTAAAGACTTTGCTTCTTTCACTTCTGGGTAAGAAAAGGAATAAGATGTTGTCTTATCAGGTAGAATAGCAATGCTTGCAGCATGACTTGATTTCATCCCAGATGTTTACTGTGATATTTATTTTTCCTCTACCCTATAAGAATAACATTTTGATGGTACAGGCAGATAAGGGATGATCCCAAACAAAACGTATAAAGGAGGAAGAAAAGTGATTTGGGAAGTGTGGCAATAATAATAATAATAATAAGTTGTGGCTTGATAGGGCAAATCCAAGATAACCTAAACTTGTCTGTCAAGGAATTTTGAGGGAAACTTCTCTGAAAGGTTTTGATTGTAGCTTCCCCTAACATAGACTGAGGGTTTCTGAAGACTGGGGAGCCGGAATATGCAAATAGCCACCTTTTTCAAAGAGCAATGTGCCTTTTCATGAATCCAATGTGATCAGTAGGTGATGCCAGCCAACTATGCATAGTTCAGGGAATGGAGGCAGAAGAAGAGGTGCTTCTCTCATAGAGGCCAATTTGATTGCAAGAGGAAGAATTTGAAGTACATAGAACAGTGAAATTCAAAAGCACATAGAACAGTGAAATTCAAAATAATACTACCTCCTTCAGAATTATGATAGACTACAAAGAACATTAACTTGTGAAATCAGTAGAAAATATTTGTGTGTCCTATGTGATAGAAAATCTTTTTTTTCCATTTCAGTGTTTTGTTTAGACATTATCCACTAATAAGATTGACATCAGCCCAAAATATTCATAAAGTGAACAGGTAGTTCAACTCAAATAGGCAAATATATTTACATCTTATTAAGCCAGGTAATTTTGCTTGGAAATGAATGGATCACCTTTAGGGTTTTCCATTGATAGCAACTGAATGACATGACAAAATGGACTCTATCAATTGCTATTTGTGATGTACTTGAGCAAGGGGACCGTTTCATTTCATGAAATGTTTCTATTTTTTAAAACAACATCCATTACATACTGATAATGTGTTGGCTTTTTGTGAACTTTGTAAGTGAGATATTCATTGTTTAATACAATGTTTTTAGACTATAATCTGTTTTATATCTAGAAATCACATTGGGATAAATTCTAGATTACATGTAAAATCTTTTGTAGCAATTGTGGTAATTGGCTTGGTGTTGTAATTTTCATCATTATTCTTCTCACTTTTCACCCTTTAGGCTCTCCTTGAACTCATATTTCTGGTCTTCTCTCGTGAGGATTGTATCATTAGCAACACCCACTGAAATTCTGTTACAAGAGTTCCTTTACTGACTCACTAGTTATGTCCATTTCTTCTCTTGCTGTACATGGAACAATCCTAGAACATCTTACTGGAGTGCCTTCAGTGCTCTATATTTCAAAGGCAGATAGTCTGACCAATCAGAGAACTGTAAAAATGCCTTTCTATCTATCTCTGCATATGCAGCAAGAGGTCCCAGAGCTTAGGAAAAATTGCTTTTGATGCTCAGTGCCCTTCACACTTAAAGCTTGATGAATGGGATTTGCAGATGGGTAGTTGAAGGGAGCCATCTGTCCTTGAAATCAAGCAGGAAGTGCAAAAACAGAGGGTTTGATGCCAGACGGTCAGCTCACAATGACACTAACCAATACACAAATGTTTCTTTGAAAAACAACCTCTAGGCACCTGGCAGCAACAAAATTGGATCAGAAAAAACAATGATAAACATTGAGTCCCCTGTGTTTTCTGGCAATTATTTTACTGATTTGATTTATATTTGTCCATAAGGCACTCAAGGCGGCTAACAATAAAAACATAAAACTTTGAAACTCTGAGGAAAGGGTACTTAATTCAAGTTTGATCCTTGGATTTATCTGATATCTTTTGCCTCACATTTACCTGCCACCTCCTTTTTGATGGTACATATGGTTAAATTATGTTGTCCCCAAATTGTGCATCCATCAGATAAATGACTTTCCACCCAAAAGGCACATTCCTGAAAACTTCCAAAGTAGATGTTCTGAATTTGACACCAAATGATGTCCATCGTGGGGTGAAGTAGCTGTTATGGGGCAGAATTTTAAAAACCAATAAAAACTTCACCTCATGATCCTTAAATGACTGGTTTCAAAACCTGAGACCTGGCCAACCTGTCTTTGTAGCTCATGGTGTGCCTTCCTTCTACAGCAGGGCTGTCAGAATCATGGCCTGTGGGCTAGAGGTGTCACATGCTGGCCACGCCCATGCCGCATTTAGCAAAGGGGGGGAAAGTTCTGATACGTCACATGATGCCGTCGTGACAACGTGAGTTTGACACCCCTGTTCTAGAGTCTTTTTGTAATAGCTTTTTCTTTTGGTTACTGCTAAGTAAAGCAGATACTTCCTTCTCTCTCATGTATAAGAAAGCTAAGACTTATAAATGCAATTATTAATCTAAACCAAAGAATGACTTAACAGGTCCTGCTAGTTGTTGACCATGTAATTTATAGGCCAAAATTAGAACTCTGTAGAGTAGAATTATTTCTTTGAAAGCCTTTTAAAATGCAGCTTCTTCAGTTCTGCTCCTGTTTTCTCTTATTGCAACCTTACATCATCTTTTGCATATTTAAAAATATGTGGTGTCGTACTGGAGGCATAGAATTCCTTCAACAAGTCACGCTCCTCCACTGGTAGTATTTTCTTCCCCAAAGAGGCTTGTATTTATACTTTGCAGTCACTATGCAAAGGTCTTTACATTTTTCCAATCTTTTTGATCTTCGCTGTATTTTTGTTTCATATTGTGATGCTATTTTAGTATTGTGTTTCCCACTCTATTGTTTTTATTGTGCTATGAGCTGTTGTAAAAAATTTAATGTAAACATAGAAAATATGTTCAGTACAGAAATAAAAAGTTGGCAGACATGATGACATTATGGTACATACTTCTGGCTATAAGATGATGCCACTGAGGGAAGTGAAGCAAACACAGTGCTTCCCACAGCTCATCCTAGCCATTGTGTTCCCATTAGCCTGTATGGAAATGTCGCACTTTCACTTTTGAAGCAATCCTATACCCTATATACTGAAAGGGACACAATTTATTACTGTTGGAATTATTTTAAACAGCATTACCTTTGGAGCTATGTTTTAATTATCTTTATGACACTTATTTGCCATAATTCCTCAAATGCCAAAACAATTTTAGGAATGAATAAACTTTTTGCACTGAAGACTAATGTTTTGATACTTGTATTTCTTTTGTTAAGTTACACATTTATATCTATTGGTACTGAAATTTAATTTTGGATTTTGGATAAATTGCTATAATTAGGTTGATAGAGTAATTTGAATTCTGTAAGAGTTTTCAACTTTTGCCTATGACTAAAGATATAAAACGTTTTCCCAGAGTTACAAAGACTCACAACACTTATCTTAAAGATTAGATAATGAAACATTTCAGATACCTTTTTAGTCCACCAACAAATTGTTCCTACTAATGGCAGCTTTTATGATACAGGAATCTTATCTCCTCTGTTTGCTTTATTAACAGAATAACAGATTTGGAAGGGATCTTGGGGTACCTTGTCCAAATCACTGCTCAAGCAGGAAACCCTATACTATTTCAGACAAATAGTTGTCCAGTCTCTTCTTAGAGTAAAAACCTCAAGTGATGAAGGCCCCACAACTTCTGAAGGCAAGCCATTCCACTAATTGTTCTAACTATCAGGAAATTTCTCTTCAATTCTAGGTTGCTTCTCTCCTTGATTTCCATTGCTTCTTGTCCTGCCTTCTGGTGCTTTGGAGAATAGGTTGACCCATCTTCCTTGCGGAAGCCCCTCAAATATTGGAACACTGCCATCATTTCACCCATAGTTCTTCTTTTCACTATATTAGTGAATCAATACATCAATTCCTGCAACCATTCTTCATAAGGTTTAGCACTGAGGATCTCCACTGTGCTCTCTGTGGGACGGGTATCTCACCACATCTCCAACTTTCTGCATTTGGGCAAAATAGCAATAGCAATAGCACTTAGACTTATATACCACTTTACAGTGCTTTACGGCCCTCTCTAAGTGGTTTACATTGTCAGCATATTGCCCCCAACAATCT
>AZIM01000680.1:581524-594932 GCA_000516915.1 Ophiophagus hannah | reverse complement strand
GGGGGGGGGGTGGAAGGAAGAGGAAGATACAAAAGTTCCCTACGTGGTTGAATAAGATCATCATTATACACTGGAAAGGCTTCTACATGCTCCTGGCATTGATCAGTTAATAGCCAGGCCAGCAAGTATAGTTTATGGATGCTGCTGGAACAGCGGTGTCAAATAGTTCCCTATTTGGTAGCATTTAGAATCACCAAACTGATCTCCTATTCAGTATAAAATTGAAAACTGTTTTTCACTTTGGCACAATTTCCACTGAGCTATATCCTTTAATACTTTTTTTGCGTAAGGAATCCCCTGTAATCTATTTTTAAAGATATTCACATTTATATGGCTCACTTCAAACTTAACCCTTCTGATTTCCTTGCAGAAAACATGCTCTAAACTGTCACAGAATGAAACCTGCACTTTTTAATGTTTTGTGTGAAATTAAAGAAAAAACAGGTAAGGAGAAATTTAATTATTTCCTTGCATCTTTTACCCTCCTTTTAAAGCATACGGCTGCAAGCCTATTTCATTCCAAAAATATATCTAAATGAAAAGGAACAGATTTTCACCTTTGCTATTGCAATTGTTAAAATAACCATATTTTAAATGGTGCAAATAGAATGTGATTTAAGTGATATTGTGCCTATGTATAAGAGGAAAAACAAAGAGAAGAATATTTCTCGTGTCATTTTTATCTTAACACCTTTTCTACAATTTACATTAATTTAAAAGAGTCCAGAAGTGGCTACATGATTGTAATTTATAATCTACTCAAACAAATATTTTTCTCCCTTTATAGTGCTTATACCAAGACCAGAAAAAACCTTTGTAAAGGCAAACATACAAATATCTGTTGGGGATTAGTCTTTTTGACTATTGTTTCTCATGGTTATCTTATTTTACATTGTATTTCTTGGTTTCAAGTGTTAATGACATGAAAATACCCGTTCTGTGTTTCCCACCTCGCAGGCCTCCTGCCATGCGCTAATACACTTATAACATGTCTCAGGGGGGCATTTAAATTTTAAAAGCAACAATTAAAAATAGCTGTCATCAATCAAGGGTGATCTTAAACAGCAGATGCTCAGTGAACAATGTTCAGTGACATCCGGTACTTATTTATTTCAACTTCCAAATGTTTTTCTTCCTGGAAAAGAGAGATTTGTCTTCCGCCTTAGCTCAGAGGAAAAAGCAAGAGTGTGAACTGTTGCTGAGTTTCAGCTCTTGGGTCAGATGCTCAGTTGTGGCGTGTTGTCTCCTGTTCTTTCCCTTTTCCTTCTCATTTTCCAACGAGGATGTAACAGTCAGTAACTCAGATCTCAATCGAATAAGGAAAAGGTCTGACATGAATGAAAGTGACAACAAATATGATTGTAAACTCACTTGATATACACTGAAAAGTGATGCATAAAAGAAAAGTGCATTTTAGAAAACTGAATTCCTATGCCTCTGAAATTCAGTGTGCATGTTCTGCATCCTGTGAAAAGCTGAATGAAATAGGATTATTTGACTCCAGCAGTATGTATACGATGACTAAGGAGATCCTTTGTTAAATCTTATTTGTGCAGCTAGTAACCTAGACAAAGCACCTAACATTGGCATTCAAGCCCCTGAAGCCCTTAAGGTTGCAGAGCTGAAGGCTGACCTTCTTGAGGAGCCATTCATTATGTGTCTCCTATAATATAATGTAAAGGGATCCCTACAGTATCTCTTAATGGGATGTAAAGCAGCTTGAATAAATATGTAAGTCTAAGAAGAACAACAGCTGACCCTTACCAGGTTGCATTTTCTTTTACTATTAGTCTTTCCTATATTTTCTGAACAAACCTAATCTGGGTTTGTGGTTTTAAGCTCCAGTATAATTCATTATCTGGGATTCTTTTTTTTTTAATCTTTTCTTTGTCAGTCCTTAATTGATTTGTGTCCTGAATGGAAATTGACATGGTTCAAAGTTGTAGCAGATGGTTAGTGAAAATGCAACTTCTCTAAATTTCCTCCTATTTTCTCTGAAGTTGAATCGTTGGGCTGAGATGAGAAAATTTGCATTGTCCTAACACTGGTTCATTCCATTGCATTATTAGCCACTGAGTGAATACTGAGAATTGAGGAATCCGTCTGAAACTCTTATTGCCAAGAGCAATGGAACTAGTTGTGCATGTTATTTGCATATTGTAACTTCTATGTGACCTGACAAAAAGTGGAACCATTTGATTCTGCAAATAAATATAGAGTTTGGTAGTTTTCCCCCCCACCCCCCCAAGAAATCTGTTAGTTTGTGACATTTTTCTGCTTATTTTATCATTTAGAAGTATTACTTGTTGAAATATGGAGACTGGAAGTTTGGAAGAGGGAATTGTAATAAACAATTATTAAAATCCTGTCTCTACAAAAATGTTAATGAGAAGTTTGTGAATTGTCCACCCATGTGCCATGGGATAATCTGGGGTATTGCACATACAAAAGCAAACTCCTATTTATATATGCATATTTTTATTTTGCTGCTCCTATTTGTGTTCTTTGTTGTCTTCTGCCCTTGCCTTTGCAACCGATATGCATGCTAACATACAGACATAATGATTTTCAAAACGGCGAACTGTAAGGTAGGATTGACTATATTCCTGAACACTTTGACTGGTCTGGGGAATTGGGATTGTGGGGTGCAGTACAGGTCCCAGAAGTATTTCTGGGAGATACATTATTTACATATGTTTTCTACCCGGTTACATTCAATAATTGGAAACATATCTTCTAACTTGCAATATTCTGGCCATGAGCAAAAATTAGGTGATAAGCACCTGGCCATTTCCAACCTGTTTAGTTTTTAGCAAATTTATTTTTAGCACACTATTTTATTTTCCTTCATGTAATATGTCTGTGCTATTAGAATATTTCTGGCTAAGATTTATGATGTTCAATTTAAATTGCCCAGGGAGTAAGAGAAATAGATTTGATTTTTTGAGATAGAATAGGAATACAGGCAACCAGCAGATAAAAATATTATTTTCATCACAACAGATGAAAATATCACTTTGTTAATATGGTTTTCAGCTAGTATTTTTTTCTGTATCTCTTTTCAACCCTGGTGTTCCAATATACTGAATTGGTATTCACTCTATTACTATTTTTAGATGACTCTAGAGTATGCTGAAAATTATACCACCATTCCTTGTGACAGCGCAACTAATATTTCATGGTGTTAACATTGCTAGAATAAACTTGATGTGTCTATAAAGTTTTTACAGAGTAGATTGTCTTTACTGGCCAAAATTTTCCCTTACCTGCTGTCATTTCAATTTATTTTAAAGGAGTTATGGATACTTTTTATATAAGCTTGGTTGTCATGAATCATTGATGTATAATGCCGTGAGTTGTATGAAATCTTAACATGTTTGTTTTTTTTCAAAAATGATAAAAGACAAGATTTAATATTGATGTACCACGAGGGGAATTATATTGCATCTCTATATTGTCTAGATTCAGCGTGCACTTGATGGACAGAGAGAAAGTTGGGATTAATTGATTGGTTCATATTTTACTATTGAGTAAGATAAATGTAATAGATTTCACTATTACTTGAATTTTAACACAGGAGTTGTTATGGAAAGCATGATATGTTGTACAGTATTAAGAAAAAGAACACTGTGGAAGTTTTTGCTTGTAGGATCAGAATTCCTGAAAAGAAGGAGAGTTTGATGTCCCCCAGATGAGAAATATTGGAGATTAAAAGGCATCACTCTTTCAGTAGTGGCCTTTCCTTTGGAATGCAGGGAGTCCTTGACTTACAACCATTTGTTTAGTGACTGCTTGAAGTTTCAACAGGACTGAAAAAAGTAACATACAGTTTTCACTTACATGTATATGGCATACATTTATGATGGTTGCACTGACCTGGGGTCATGTGATCACCATTTGTAACCTTCCCAGCTGGCTTTCAACAATGGGGGAAGCCACATTTGCTTAACAACCACATGATTCACTTAAGTACAGTGATTCATTTAACAATTATGGCAAAAAGGGTCATAAAATGGGGTACTACTCAATTGTCTCATTTAGCAACAAATTTTGGACTCATTTGTGGTTATAAGTTGAGGACTACCATAGAGAGAAAATAGGCTGGTGGTAGATTGTTAGATTGATTACATGGTATCTTTCATTCTCTCCCGTGAATGTTTTTGAATATTTCATTTTGTATTCCGAAAACAATTAAGTATGAATGTTCCCATGAGTGAGTTCATCAAATTGCCTTAAATGTACATTTAAAAAAAAATCACCCTGCAAGAATTATAAACATTTTTTTAAAAATATGAAACAGTAACATTACAAAGTATGAAATATACAGTCAGCCCTTATCCAGCGTTGGAAATAACAGTAGCTTGCCATATAGAATCTAATAACTACATTGATTCATAAGGAGTGAAGCGGTCCCATACATAGTTGAGATTTAAGTTTTAAAGGTTAAAAGCAACATCTTAAATTAAGCTGGGAAATAAAAATGAACAATTGATACCCAGGATTTAAATTTACAGTCAGTTTTGCTCCAACTGGATTTTCCAGCATTCTTCAAAAGTAGGTTTTTTCAACAATGGTTTCAGCGGAAGAAAGCCTGTCTATTTTGCAATATTTTAGATGCTATTTTAAATTGTATCTATTTGTACAGACATTTTAATTGATTTCATCCCCTTGTCTGTCTAGATGTTATTAGATTGCCAAGGGTTTTATTGAATTGTGTTAGTTTTTAATAATTTATTATGTATATTCTACATTATGTTGGAATCTGAATGAATGAAAGATGACGTAAAAAGGGTTGTTACTGGAAAATAGACTAAACTAGAAACTGCTTTTTTGTGTGTTGGGGTATCTTTAAATGGGGAAAACAGTAAACTAAAGTTTTAAACTCTGTTAGTGAATAACAACAGCAACTACTAATGATCAAATTGACAATTTAGCTTCCACATAATCTCTAGACAATGTTCATATGCACTCAGGTAATATGACTGAGATTTAAATTTGTATTATGAAAATGTAGCTTTGAAATAGCTTAAGTTAGTTAGTGTTCCTTGGCTTATTGTTCATTGAGAGAGGAACTTTAGCATTACCTACATCCTCCTGTTACAAAGACCTCTCAATACTCAGAGCAGGCAGATGTTTGGTGTCATGCAGTACACTATTTGTTCTTTATTTTTATTCATTTGTTTACTTTAGAGTGAGGTGCTGATAAAATAGCTTAACTGCTATTGATTCTGGGGCAGTAAAATGTTTCGGGCCTGCCTTGACCATAAACTGCAACCTTCCTTCTTTTTTTGTTTTATTGAATCAGTGGCAAAAAAAGTAAGTAGGTTTATTTTCCCAAGGAGAAAAGGAAGAGAAACTCTGGTTTGAGGAAATCATTGGCAGAATATACAATGATTTCCTCAGTTCAGGATCCCATCTCCTTTTCTCCTTGGGAGAAGTAAATTTACTTACTTTATTTGGAGTTGAACTTGAGATGGAAGAAAGGATAGACAGGCAAGCCTAACATTTTGCCCGCAATCACAGGCAAAGTGATTGAAACTACCACATGCTTGTTCTTTGTTCAGAAACATTCAGCCATTTTGCTTTAGCCATTGGCTCTGAAATGCCAAAGAGAAAATTTTGGAAGAGAATTACCCTCATTTTTACATATGTGTATCAGATAGTGATGCTAAGCAAACTTGAAATGAACAGCAAAAGATACAGAATCCTTACTTGGCTAAACCTTGCTGTCTTCCATTCCTTGATTCCTTAAAAGAAATGTGTGAGACTGACTCTTTTCTTCCTGTATAGCAACTATTTCAATGTGAAGAATCTTCCACTTGAACAATAGCTATTCCCACCCACCACCCACCCATCCCCCCGTATCTTAGACAAGACTGGCATCATGTCCTCCTGGGCACGGGTGCTGGTGCTAGCTGCTAAGTGATTATTAAATTTATAGATGCTGTGTAGACAGAAATGGGAATTTGCCATCAGTTGAAGGTGTTTTTAAGACAGTATTGCCATCACACACACAAACACATCCTGTGATAATGATTCATGGCCTCTGTGAGTCACAGAGGTCATTATAAAGTCTCACTTAAACCATGTTTGACTCCTCCTGACTACTTGAACTATTATTTCATTGGCAAAGACATAGGCACAATGCTTCTGTTTTCCTGAATGCTTTGTGACTTCCTAGACCGGTCCACAGCCCAGGGATTTCCTGGTGGCTTCCTATCCAAGTACAAACAAAATCCCACCTTGCTTAGCTTTTATGGATCAGCCAAGGTCACTAACAGTTTACTAACTACCGGTATCTGTATTTGTTTATGCTTTGTGCTCCTCTCCTTTTTCAAATGTTTCCTCTATGCCAAAGGATTTGGTGGAAGAGCTGGATTTTATTTAATTTCAGCCGAAAGGCAAAAATGATTTGACTCACTCATATACTATGATTTGCTAGGGGCCAGGTTGGGCCTAGTGTTGGCTAGATTGCATTAGTTCTTTTGGCAGTTTTAATACACAAGTGACTTATGCTTAATCTGTGGTTCATTCTCACAAGCAGGACTGTTGAACAATAGACTACTTGTAACTGTGCATTGATTTTTCCTAAGTGTAAAACCCCAACTACTAAACTGCATTTTGCTAAATAAAGCCCACTGTTCAAACCTATCAAGATCTTTTTGAACGGTGAGCTTGTCTTGAGAGGGTAGCAATCTTTACCCATCCCCCCGCCCACCACCACCACCACCACCACCACCACCACTATTTNACCACCACCACCACCACCACCACTACTATTTTAAAGTGTCTTTTCAATAAATCAGCATGGGACAACTAAAGAGTAAGCCCAATTTGTACATGTTAAGACATGTGTTCCATATCTTGGTTAAAACCTGACAACTTCTGTCTCTGCTTTACCATAGCATTTGCCTCCTTGCATGCCATCAATAGAGAACAACTTGCATTCCCCCAATGCCCCAAACCTTCTTTTTGCTTGCAGGCCAAAGAGTCTTCTCCAACCATGACTATTGAAAAGCAATGACATCATTCCCCACCATTTTGAAGAAAGAAAGATCACTCATGTTGGTAGCAAAAATTGATTGGACAGTTTAAAAAACAACTCCAAACCATGAGTAAAAGCTAAACAATCTCCATCCTGTCCACATTTATGATATGATCCATTTGGTAGGATTGTCACAATCACTGTGGCAGTATCCTTCCTGCAAATGTTAAGACACCCTCAGATGCACCAAAGCTTTTTAAGTCCTTTAGCCTGTTGCTTAGGATCCCATCAATATTTTTTATTTCTCTATAAAGAAAAATCCATTGTTTTTTATTTATTTAAAAGGATGGGACTGAGATGTAAAATCAGGGGCAGGGTAAAAAACAGGTCAATATATTTTAATAATACTGTTTAAATGTTAATAACTAATAACTCAGAAAATAAACACCAAAATTTTATTGGTTTGAGACTGTAAATTCAGTTCAACACCGAAGGTGCTCTCAGTTTCCCACCAGAGTTTAAATGACTCCATTGTCCTACTGCCTCCATGACTCCTAATTCCTCTCCTCACCCATTACTGGTCTCGCAACTGAAAGCTTTAATTTATTCAGCATACAATCTCTTTACTCCATTGCTTTCTGTAATTTATACTTTATACTGCCTGCTGTCTCGAATTATTTAACTCTGTAAGGCATTCAGTTTGAGACTGGATACAAAATCGCAGTGAAGAATAAGGCTTGGTTAGACGGGCTGCCTTTTATATTATTAGTCAGATTTTAAAATATGACCCTAATCAGATACTGCCAAAGGAACAGACGACAAGAACAATTACACACCAATACCAAGTTCTCACAGTTACTTGCCTCTCCATGTGAATATTCTGTTCCTAGTCTCATGTGTGAGCAATCACATGGACAAACAGAAGAATGAACCATGCTGAACACAATTAAAGCTAGGTCAATACCATTATGGCAGTCGCGAAGAATGCTGCTGACCCCCCCCCCCCAGACATTTNCCCCCCCCCCAGGATTTGTTGTAGAAAACCATACAAAAACCAAGTTCAAGGGTTTGTTTCTCCTTTTAATTATGAGCACATGTGTCTGAGTGTGTGTCATGTTGAGTTGTCTGCTCATGTAGATTAAGAAGTTCAGTGAAACAGCTGGCCTGGGAATAATGGAGTTCTCAGCAGTTTCCACTTGGTTGCCATTTGCAAGCCAAGCATAGAAGAAGCATTGAAGGATAGCCTTGTCACGAGACAAGGTGGTTTGGCCATCTCAAGTGTTATAGCCTTCAAAATTATTAGTAACAGTAAAATGGGAAGCCTTGACAAGCCCCATTGAAATGAAGAGGAGTTTTGAGCAGAATATGATGGAACTTCAGTGAGTCTATGGCAACATGACATTTTGCTAATTAGCAGCCACAGGACTGATAGAAAATGTGTATTAGTGGTACAATGAATGACCATACTGATGGCCATTTTAGGATTGGGGCATATCTGAGAAGCCATTTCCTTCTGGCCTGCATTTGATTGGAATTACTTTAGCTTTTATTGGGACTCAGTGAATCTCAATAATGCATTTAAAAGCAAGGGAGAAAGAGATGCAGGAATCCATTCTGTTATTCTGAATGGGATGATTTGCTAGCAAATGACTGCCTCTTTTTTCTATTGGATGGGGTGCTCAATACGACTGTGAATTGATATTTGGCTCCACTAATTTCCAGCCCATTCTTTTTGTGTGTGTATGTGCTTTGCATTCTTGAGCAAATATCCCTCTTGAGGTATCCTGGGAGGATTAAGGGTGGGTATATCTGCCAAAGCTTTCCTCCCTCCTTCACACAATCTCATGCTATTTGCAGAGCCTGCATTTATATGTTGCTCAATATTTCCCGAGGTGGCTGGAATTTGCTTTCTGCCTATTCGGTCCATTCTCTAACATTTGCACATCTGGAGTACCTTAATCTTTGCACACAAGGCAATGAAGTCCCCCCCACCCACCCATCTCTTCCTCTTCTTAGTTTGGAGGTCATGATGGGAAGAACAGAATTTTAGAGGGACAATTGGACACTATAAGCTTTCCTTTTTTGTTTTAAAGCTTTTGAGAAAGCTTTGAACAAATATAGGAGATAAAATCGCAGGAAGAATATTTAGTCTGTGGACAGATTTACTTGCTTGCCCTTTTCCTTCTTTATTTCTGTAGTGCTCATCACAAGTAGAGGTGCTTGTTACTGTTTTGTGGGTTTATCTCCTGGAACTAAATTGCAAACAGGGTGTTCAGTAGATTTGATAGCTAAAAGATTTTTTTCTTATTCTAAATGTACAATATGCTGTTTAGTTATATGTATGTATGTATGTATATGTATGTATGTATATGTATGTATGTATATGTATATTATATGTATATAAACCAGGTATTCAGTGCTAACACTAATATGAAATCACATAAAAAATCATCAAGACAGGTTGTGAATCACTCTCTTGGTTTAGCAAAAATATATATACAGAGATATATATTCTTGCTTGCTTCTAATCTGCTCTAGATTTCTGTAAGGAGTTTTTTAACCTATTTCTATAAATTTACAATTTATGGAAATAAGACAGCAATAGCACTTAGACTGCATAATCAATTTTAGTCCTTTATGTAGTTGTTTTATGAATAAAACTTAAGTTTCCTTAAGCTGTGCCTGCAGGCTGTTTTAGTGGAGGAAAGACTGGGATTGCTTTCTGCCTTTGTTAAGGAGATTTTTCTCCTCTTTTCCTTTAGGGGAAATATTCTATTCTGCTTCTTTTCTTATTCTGTGGAATAATTTATTCTGGGGAGGGGATCCTTCCTACAATATTTTAACTAAATCTTTAAAAAGGAACAGTTTGAGAAAAAGTAATTTCCTGGGCAGGAAAGATAGTATATAACATATACTATATTTGTTCATCATATACAGTGTTTAAGAATAGCAATAGCAATAGCACTTAAACTTATATACCGCTTAACAGTGCTTTACAGCCGTCTCCAAGCACATTGCCTCCAACAATTTGGGTCCTCATTTTACCGACCTTGGAAGGATGGAAGTCTGAGTCAACCTTGAGCCTGGTGAGAATTGAAGTGCTGAACTTCTGGTGGCCAGCAGTCAGCAGAAGTAGCCTGCAGTACTGCATTTTAACCACTTTACCACCACGGCTCTTAGATAAGAGTATTCCACAAGAATGAGGGTAAATCTAAGATAAAATCAGATTTCAGTTCTGAATTTGGAGCATTAAACAACTTGGATATATTTTCAGCACTTTTGTTGAAATTCTCTGGTAGAGCGAGTATATTGTAAAAGAACTAGCTCTGGAATTCTTTGCATTTTTTCTTCTTCTTCTAGAGGCCATTCTCTGAATGATATGGTCAGATCCTGCTGTCAGTTCCCAAAACAGTCTTGCAATTCTTGTTGTGCAGGAGTCAGTTTTTCCTCCCTGAAAGAAAAGTCAGTTTAGCAATTTATAATAAAAGCAGATGGGAATACAAGTGAGGGAGAGGTCCTTTCTTTTATATTGAATCCTTTAATGCAGGTTTTGCCAAATTCTTCTGGACATGGGAGATTCCAGAGAATTAAGAATTATACTGCCTTTGCTTTTTGCCCCCTATGTGCCCCCTCCTTCTTTGAATTGTGATGAAGGTAAATTGAGAGAAATATATAAAAATAAGAGGAATCTGGCTGCAGAAAACAAACTAGAGAACTTCTCATTGGAAGGGGAAATAAACTACAGGAGCCAAGATAATGGTTTAAATAGGATTTCATAGTTATGCTTTTGAACTTTTATCTGGGGGAGGGGGGAATCTCAATTTTTTTCCTCCTGGTTTTTTTTTTACGGTTGTTTTCAAAGCACATTTTATCCAGGAACTTGCAAGCTTTATTTCTAGGTCTTTGCAACTTGTTTTTTTTTTCAGCTTTCTTTCTTTCTGGTTTGGTTGTTTCTTGTTTTCCTCCTCCTGTTTCTTGAACAAATCTAACTTTGCTGTTAAACTCTGTTCCCCATTTTTATATGTACGTGAGAAACAAGAAAGTGGCCATCTTAAGTGTAGTATTTTGCTTTTCAGACTTCCCTTGAAAGCCTCAAATTGCAGAGGTATAAATCAGTCTGAGACGGAAAAGGGAGATGGGATTCTTCTTTGAGACTTACTTTTGAGAAATTGCAAAGGAATTCTCTTGTTGGCCAAAGAGTTTTACTGTGAAGGCACCTTCACAGTAGCCCAAGGTTGAATTCATGGATGAGAATTCTTAAACGGAATAATGATGAGTGCAGCTGAAGACATACATAGAATTGCAATATCCTTTGCTCAAACAGTTTTGATTAAGTTATTAAACTTAAAATATACTTGCATATTTCCCATACTTTTATCAGCTAACCAGAGCCAGAGAACATTTTGTTTTTCTCAAAATTGTCTTTTCTCCTCCTTTCTAACTTCTTCACAAATGTTTTGTGTTTGCACATTCCCCAAGCTCTTCCCTTTTCAAAAGCAAGGTTTTTTGTGCTTTCAAGTTATTGTTGACTCCTGGCCATTGGCTGGGAGGGAGAGGGGGAGAGAAGGAGGGAGAGGGAGAGAGAGAGAATGTGGTTGGATTTTCCAGCTTTTTGAAAAGCTTTAAAAAATACTTCCCAGAACTGAATCTTAGACTTGGGAGCTGGAGTAATGTCTTGGTCCCAGTTTAGCCCTCATCCATGTTGTTTCTAGCTCTACTACTGGTATGAAACATTAGAATGCAATGATTGTTGAACACATGTGCTTCCCGCACCACTAAAGAACCCAAATCTCCTTTCTTTTTACTTTTTTCTTCCTCCCAAAATATAACTCAGCCATTTCGATGGGGGAGAAATGGCACTTGAGATTGGAAACCATGGCAACTTTGATTAAATCCAAGCCATTGGATTGTACCTTTAATTATCTGTTTTTTTATGGCCATATTTTCCATGTCCAAACAAAGCTGTAAGCATGTGTTAGAAATGGTGATTAAGGGATTTTGGAGGAAGGTGCTGGAAATTCTAAGTGTGATGCTTAAAGAAGATAGTATATTTTCATCATGAAACTTCAGAGTAGAATTTGCTCTCATAGGACATGCTGAAGGCCACTTCATCTAAGCTGTGGTCTGGTTTTCACAAGATATGCTAAGCTGTGGAATGATTACAGTATTCAGTTTTGTGTTTAGTGTGTGAATGGGAAGCCAGCGATTTTGGCTTGAAATTAAATCGTGATTAAACGAACGTTGGCCTAGTGCAGTTTGTGAAAACAGTCAGTATGTTCCATCTCCAGAAGAAGGACTGCTTCTCAGTTCTTGCCTCTCTGGTTACAAAGGAGAGGATTGGAAATAAAGCATTATCTTAATTTTCCTGAATTTTAGGAATCAAGACCCCAACATTATAATTAGAGGACCTTATAAAATATCAGAATAAACCTAGTTTAAAGTAGAAACTTACTCTGGATATATTGTATAAAGATAGTACAGTATGTTGGTGAGTTTATGATTTTGTGTGTGTGTGTGTTTGTGTGTGTTTGTATATCAGATAGCAAAGAGCAGATATCCATGAAAAAAGAAGCTAATGTCTGGTTCTTAAAGACCTTTTCTCTTTGTCCATTAGAAGCCTTATAAAAATCTTCTTTGAGTTGCTTTAAAAATAAAATTCCTTATTTTCCCTAGCATTTGTAAGAATTACCAGATCATTCTAGGAGACTTCCAGAAGGAATAGAGAACCTTGTATGACCATGGCATTGCCAGAAGGCGATTCAATCCTTCGGGATACTGTATAGCACCCACTGATTTTAAAGAGGTATTTCTGGGATCAAGGGTACTTCTTAGGGACTAATGTGGCAAGCTATTCGGAGTTAAGTAAGAGTCAGGTCCATATTGTAAATCTGTTGGAGGCTCTTCAGAAAAAGAGGAGCAGTTTTAGATTTGTGGGCCTTGTCCTTTTTAGTGTCATTAAGCTGTTACATACTTTGTCTCTGCAATTCTGAAATTTGAGATCCTTTCAGTTTTTATTGTTGGCTTTGCAAATAGAATACATCTGTATGCCCATTGACTGTAAGGATGTATTTGGGGGTTGTTGGGTTTTGAGCCAAGAGACAAGGAAATTGAGGGGCCATTGTAGGGATGATAAGGCCAGTGCTGTGGAGTGTAAGAGGCACCAATTCAAATAAAAATCAGATGAAGAAACATTTATGCATTATTTCCTTTTCAGCATAATGTGCAGCCACAATAATTCTAATTATTTCACTGCAGTCTCTACAAGCTTAGATAACACTGATAGAAAATATTGGACTAGCTAAAGTAGGACTTGCCATGATTCTGCCCAGGAAAAGCATGATGATTTGTGTGATAAGTGGAAACAAGGTTAATCTCCCTCCCTCCCTCCCTCCCTCCCGCTGTCTGTCTGTCTGTCTGTCTGTC